>VICI01001208.1:0-24725 GCA_019593645.1 Akabosia matsudoensis | reverse complement strand
AACATTGCACATTTAGCGTGGATATAGCGGCCGGTCGTCGTGGATATGCAGTACACTAATTCTCTGTCGAAGATGATGAACAGTCATTATCCTAGTTTTTCGAACGGCAAAATTAAAAAATTAACAAAAACTGCTATTCTTAGTTCATTTTTACCGAATTCGATAAATTTTAGCCTGTTAATGTGACTTTCAACAATAATTTATGCCCCGTCGAGCTAAAAAAAATACGTGCATGGTGACTGCACGTCTATGCACATATAGAAGCGATATGCACTTTATAACTTTCCAAGTCACAAATAATATATAAAAATAAGTTTAAACTTTTTTTTTTGCATCTTGGTCGAAGCATTATGCAGTTTTCGCTCGTCCTCATCTTTTTTTAAAGAAAATAAAAATCATGCCTGTCTTATTTTAGCTCATTAAAAAGTATAAAAAAAATATCCCAGGCCATGATGGAAATGTTGGTTGAGCGCCATGGCCACAAAAAGGTGTTGGCGACAGTCTTTCAAAAACCTTTCCTCTGACAACCTGTCACCTTAATTACATCCTCTATTTTCCTCCGTCTCTCGAAACTTTAAGGAGGAAATGTGTAATCAAATTACTCAAGAAAAAAAAACCCTCCACAACAGATTTCCTCCACTCCTCCATTCAACAAGAGGCAGTCTCGTCAAGCCAACATATTTCTCTCGTTAAGTGACGTGTTCTTTGTGGAAAAGACGTCGTCACCATGAGATATTAAAAGCGAACCATCTTGTTGATCGCATTACACAACCTCCATTCATTTTTTTTTCAACTTATCCTCCTCCATTCATTCGTCACCTCCATTGTATCATCGTCATAGCGTAACTAATGAGAAAAAACACTTGATACAAAGTCGCTCCTTCTTTAAATCTGTGCCATATCCACAAAATAACAAATTTTTTTTTACATATATTTCAATCATGTTTTCGGTTGAACATAAAAAAATGACAGTTGACTCATAATTAATAATTACTCATCATCAAGTCTACTCCAGTCTAGTAATTTGATTGGGAGAGTACGCACGTCCACATCATCTTCATCATCGATTCTCTTCAGGACGAAAATTGAGTTCAACTCTGATGTCGTCACGTCTCTGCCGTATTTTTTTTGGGAGAATCATGGAGGAAACCAACTTGTGAGACAACGTGTGTGGTCTTTTCTTTTTTTGGTATAAGCAAATGGCAAACATTTCTATGAAAATGTGAATTAGGGAGGAAAATTGAGACCAGACTGAAAAAGGACCTTGAAATAAGCTCACTTCTTTTGGAGGAAGATCCTAAGACGATTTTTTGTCTGTGTAAACAATTTGTGTCTGAATTTTTGGAGGGTGGAGGAGGATCTTTTTTATTCAATTTGAAAATACATAGGAAAAAGTGTTTCCTCGGAGTTGAGTGTTTGCTCGGATTTTGTTAGACGAAATATGGGTATCCTAGTGGAAAATTTGGTGATAACGGTAGCCGTGTGTTTAGTCTTGATTGAAATCGTTCAGCCAGCTTGGAGTGAGCTCCGGGTTCTGGAGGGCAACTCGTCGAGTGTGTCGAGTGGACTCCTCCGCAGGGATCGGAGGGACGACAGGGACAAGAAAAAGGACATGGTCAAGAGGCTCATGAAAAAGAAGCCGAAGGACGGCAATATTCGATTAGTTGATGGATCTAATGAACATGAAGGTAGTCAANGTGTCGAGTGGACTCCTCCGCAGGGATCGGAGGGACGACAGGGACAAGAAAAAGGACATGGTCAAGAGGCTCATGAAAAAGAAGCCGAAGGACGGCAATATTCGATTAGTTGATGGATCTAATGAACATGAAGGTAGTCAACAGACAAAACAAGTTTCTTTTTGCTGGAGAAAATATGTGACTGTCCCTAGGAAAACGGGATATGTCATATAAAAGAGAAACAAGAAAATCTGTTCCACATTCGTTTTTATCTGACAAATATGTCGAAACGTAAATGCAAAAGTAGCGAGAAACTAATTTTGCTACTTTTACATTTGCGATTAGGCCTATTTGTCAGATAAAAACGAATGTAAAGTAGATTTTCTCATTTCTTGCTCTATACGACATATCCCCTTTTCCTAGGGACAGTCACATATGTCTGCTGGAGAAGGCGCTCAACGTTTTTTGCTGTCGTGGTGCTTCTTTCCAGAAATGGACTGTTTTCTTGACTGCGCAGAGCAGTTTGATGAGCTGACCTTGTCAGCACTTACTATTTTCTGTGATTAGAGAGAAAAATGTATCAAGTTGAATACATTTGGGTTGCAAGTCGTTTGAGAGAAAAACACACATTTTCAATGTAAAAGCAGGCAGAAAGACTGACAGGTTGAAAATTTCTTTTCTTTAAAAAAATCCTGGTCATGCATTTAAGTAAAGAGGCTAACTGACAGGAATATGACAGAAGTAGCAACTAATTTTCCATTAAAATTATTCCAGGGATGTGTTACAAAACATGTCAGGTGGCGTCTTGGAAGCATTTTTTCATAGGGTAGACACAAATAAAGACGACCATTGAAACGCTAGAAGAAAGAATTGCGAATGCTTGGTGCACGTTTTCACATGCCGTATTTGAAGTCTACCGCCGGTCAAAAAATACAGTCGTTTAAGGTCCACCGCTAAAAAAAGCCGTTTCGTAACGACGTACCGACATTTGGACATAAATTTGGCAGACTCGCAGCTAGTTTTCCAAAACATTGCTTAGTTTACGTAATGAACCCAACAAATATGCAAATGTGTACCAGACATGGCAGCGGTCAAAATTTCAGTCCGGTCATAAATGGCTAAAAACGGATAAAATTTTTTCAGACGGTCAATAAGGAAACTTTTTGTAAGAAATTCAACGAAAACGTTCACTGATGACTAGATTTTGCTTAAGAAATTATTCTCAGCGAAATAGCTAACAATTTCCCCAACATTCAGCTTGTTTTGGAATATTTCAGAAATAACACGAACTGTATGACTTTGACGCCATTAGCCACTCAAAATTTACCCAAAACCCGTTTTTACCCATTTTCACCATTTTTAACCGTTTTTGACCGGAAAAACGGGGTATTTGGTCTTTTGTCATTAAAAACCGCGATTTAGCCATCTCTGCTGTGTACACACGACGCGATAATCTTGAAGGAGATATTTTTTTCAATGACATGAACGGAAGACAGAAGAGCGAGGATTATGTGGATAAACAAGAGAAAGCAAGGTTGGTACGGGAGCAGGAGCTGACTTTTGGATTACATTATAACCGTCCATGTACGCTTTTCGCGTGGATTTAGCGTGCAAAAAACAGATCTCCTTGGATTTAATAATGAGGTTAAAGTGGTTGGAAAAAGGCGGACAGCTCTTGAGTCTGGAATTTTCTTTGAGAGTTGCTTTTATTAGAGCGCGTGGCATTTTTTTTCCTCTCCCTTTCGTCATCAACGTCATCGTTATCAATCAAAAGGAAATCCGTTCTGAGTAGCGGAACGGAAGGTTTATTACACTCTGGTATTAAATTTAGAAGATGGATCACTTCCACGAAAATGATTGCAAATAATGTAAATAAAATAATATCAAGATGTAAGCCGGATGGACAAACATATCAAGCTATTCCATCAAAGGTTTTTTTTTCAATTTTGTGGCTTTTCTGAAGGAAAAGTCTGGTTTTGAAAGGATTATTATTATTACATTCGGAGCAAAACGCCTTTTAAGCTGATTCAATTCGGAGAGTTCATTAGTCAAAAATAAATGTTTCCGGCTGTTTATTTTTGACAAGTTCTCGAGAAAAGACTCAAGTCGTAGTTTTCTTTTGCGGTCAGCCAAGCCGAGACAGACGTGGACAGTTAAATTGGCAGCACTATTTTGAAAGATCTCAAACCATTTAAATTTCCCAGTTGAAAGATCGATGATATGAAGCTGCATCAAGATAAAGATAAGCAAGAATTATCCTAACGAAGGATAAAGATTCTGCATGTTCTGTGAAGTAAAGATGAGTAAAGTAAGAATGTAGATAAGCCACAGTGTTCCCATTGTCATGTCCACTTCCGAAACAATTTTGGTCATTTTCCATGGTTACTACAAAACCGCTTGAGGACTCGATGCCAATGAGGATTTGTTAGAAGATTCCACATGACTTTGGGACTTCAGCGCAGAAGCGACGCTTGCCAGCCTCAGGTATAACTGCGACCTTTACCTGGTCAAGCTAGACAGTCGCACATTGCCCGCTGAAGTTTTTCAACGTTTCATATTTTGCGTAAAGAGGGGAAATACTGATCGCATTAAAACCTGACAATTTAATGGGGACTGGAAAATAAGCATGTAACATGGAAACAATGGAAACATGAGTATGTAATATGTATTTATTAGGTAGCAAAAGCTGCTTTATAGGATCGCCTCTTCTACCTGTCTGTCTGTCAGTCTGTAAATCTTATAACTTCGAAACTGCAAAGCACACAAGGTTCATATTTTCCAAAGATGAGCGTTATTAGATAAGGTCTTAGGCCCACTTTCGTCACGTTAAGGGCATCAACATGTACATCATCATGTACCTTTAGAGGTACAAGGTAGATTGCTTTTTCGCTACTTGAAAAGCTCGTGTTACAATGCATTATTTATTTTTAGGTCGAGTGGAAGTCTTTCACGATGACCGATGGGGGACAATTTGCGACGACGAGTGGGACATTGAAGACGCACGAGTTGTGTGCCGTCATCTTGGCTACACTGAGGACAGCCATCGGAACAATCCTGACGTCAAGGTGGACATTAAACCTACTCACAATGGTCGATTTGGCGCATCCCGAGGCAAGACCCGATATTTATTATTCCTTTCAAAGACCAAAATGGTAAAGAAAAAAACCGTCATGTCGTCATTTTTTCTTCCCCTCTTCCTTCAGCGAGATACTGGCTGGACAACGTGTTGTGTGATGGGACCGAGCGTACCTTGAGTGAATGCCGCCACGACGGTTGGGGAGTTCATGACTGTACCGATTCCGAAACTGCTGGGGTCATTTGTGCCCGGGTGAATCCCTCCAGTGAAGAGTTTACGTATACAACCCGGAAGCCACCACCGTCACTACCTCGTCGGCGAATAAAGGTTAAAAAAACTATGTTGCCCCAACACACACCTACTTACCTCCTTTACCTATATCCTATCTATATTTTTAATATATTATTCATTACAAAATGTAATTGCTTTTTTAAAGACATTTTCCGCCACAAAATCTCCAGAGAAAGTAGCTTATTTTCTCTTTTTACTTTCTTCCGTGTATGGTATTTCATCAATGATTCAATTCCGTTTAAGCTTGACTGAGTCTAAGAAGAGAAAAAAAAAACGTAAAATGAGATGTGAAAAGACACTCGTCGGTTTTTTTCTCTCTAACTTTCACTTTCTCTCGAAAACTACGTACGTTTTTTTTTATAGTTTATGCATGAGCTGACTATGAGACATGACGAAGATGACAGGGAAAAGAGAAAACGAAAATAAAAATGCATCGTGTCTGTCGGCGGTTGTACAAAAAAAAACATGGCCAAAGTGAAAACATTGCGCCAGAAAAGCTTTTTTTTTTTCATTTTTCGATTTTCTTTTTGAAGAAAGTTTTTTTTTGAAAGAAATATCTCATCACTTGAAAAAATAATCTTGAGTCTCGCAGTTCTTTCACTGTGCTTCAAGTGACACCCAAGCCATGTTAGAGAATGTGACACAACCAGACTTTCTCTTGTCTGGGTTATTGAAATATATCTTCTTCCCCAGTTCCCTCCCCTTAAAAACGAGGGGAAAAAATGTCCAACTCTTTCCGAATGGCACAAAAAGCAATCTTAATACGTGAATGGGGTTTTTCTCTGCTAACAAGCTAGAATTGGTTTTTTTTGGCGAATTTTATTTTTTAATAATTTTTTTTTTGCTAGACTGTCGAGGTGAAATTGGCCGGTGGTCGGGTTCCCAAAGAAGGCCGCGTGATGGTACGCCTTGGGGACCAGGAAAGTAAGTCGATTATCATTTCCTTTCTTTTTTCAAAAAAAAGTAAAAGAAAACAACATATTTCTAATTGATTTATTTTTTTCATCCAATGTCCAGAGTGGGGCTTGATATGTGGAGACGGATGGTCACTCCTCGAAGGCGCTGTGATTTGTCGTCAACTCGGATACGGCTTTGCTCAAGACGCTCCCACAAACTGACTACTTTGGAGGCACGATGGAGGAGCTTGTCACAAGTGGGGTCAAGTGTTCCGGGCGTGAAGCTGAGCTCGCGGAATGCTTCCACCACGACCTCACAAATGCCTCGTCGCCTCAAATCGAGTGTCCAGGGAACACGCGCAACTTTGCAGCCGTCATTTGCACGGACAGTAATTACCCTAAATTTTTGTTCCGTTACCAAAAAAAACTTTCATTTAAGCAAAAAGTATCCTTTCCTAAAAAAACATTATTCTTGTTTCGACTGTACAACCCAAGGGCTCCCCGATCTAGTCCCAGATCATTACGAAGTGCAACGCTCCACTTATTTGGAAGACAAACAGCTCTACTTTCTCCAGTGCGCCATGGAGGAAAACTGCCTCAGCTCTTCGGCCTACAGGTTTTTTTTTTTACTTTCTCTTTTCCCTTTTTTTATGGGTTTTCATGAATTTTTCATATTGTTCCGGTTCCCTTGCTCCGTCTCTGGTAGGCAAGAAAGCGAGGGTCATTATGGCTGGCATTTAGCAACCCGTCGACTCCTCCGGTTTACAGCCCGCATTGTCAACAAAGGGAATGCAGATTTTAGACCGCAGATTCCAAAGCACTTGTGGCAGTTTCATGCCTGTCATATGTAAGCATTAAATCTAATTTTCCTTTTCTCCTTGCCTCTCTCTCTCTCTCGCTCTCTGCTTTCTCCACCATCCCCACATGGTCAGGATACTTTCTCTCTATGCGAGAGACAGGTCTCTGGAGGGAAATTGTTTTTTATGCATTAATTTACAGCTAATAAGCCATTGACAACAAAAAAAAAGTAATTAGCTCTGCTCTCCACATGCCTTTCTCCAAGTTCCCACGGGAGGCTTTTGGCTTTTTATGTGTCCGCATATTTTATCAGCTCACAAAAGAAATATCTCTAACATAAAAACAGATTCAAACCCGGATTTTTTTCTTCCCTCTCCCTGATGAGCAAATAGTGAAAGTAAGCATTAAAATTATACCGACTAATTTCCTTCAAAAAAGGAAACTTTCTCTCTCTCCCTCTCTCTCTCTAGCAAGTTATAATGTATTTTCCTTTTTAGTAATAAAATGCACTTGTTATTTTGTCATGAATTTCACAAAGTAGAAAAGCAAATAGAATAATGAAGAGCTTCGCTGCTTTTCACTCTCTCTCTCTCTCTCTCTGTCCCTGCGTTCCTTGCAATTTTTATTCATGAGTAATTTACTTTCACCAAAGGCATAGTTTTCACTTGCTTAAAACAAGCTTCTCTAGAAAATAATCCCTTACATCCGCATTCCTTTGAAAAATGGAGATTTTTGTGTTCATGTTTCCTTTTTATGACTGTTTGTAACAACAAAAAATTATTTAATTCCTTGTGTAAACATAACGACAACGTCGTGATTTTATTTTTTATATATATATTCAGGACACGATTTTTTAATGTTTGATGATGTGTTTTTGGTGAAAGTTGTACTGATCGTTGCACCCTGACTATAAAAACGAAAAGTAGCTTGTTTTTTTTAATAGCTTACTTTGTGAGGAAAGAAGGACACTATTTTTATCATAAACTGGCCACAGCTGAATCGCTAAAAATCCCTGACAATAAATGTGTTCACCTTTCACCACAAAATAGCTTTGTTTTTTTTATCCAATTCAAGTGAATCAGCGACTTTCACCGGCCAAAATAAAATAAAAAGCCGGCGTATTTCATTTTTGATCTGGCCATATATTCTCCAACTTTCTCTCGAGAAACAAAATGCTACATGGAAATGGAAAAAGAGAGAAAAAGGATAACGTTTTTTTTATTTCCCTCTATCGTCCGTATGGCAACAGGCAATAAAAAAAGAGATAACTATTTTTTCCCTGACCAGCGGGAATATAGTTTACGATTGGTTTTTTTTTCCTCCTTCTGTTGCCATGTCGATTATTACTTTTTATTTTATCCGACGGACAGCCAGGAACTCAAAGACCTTACTTGTTCAATCCTTTGTTTCCTTTGCTGTTATATTTTTGACATTTGTAATTTCCCGGGCTGCTTTCTCTTTTTTTTTCTGTGTGATGTTTTGTACAATGGAGGGTTTTCCTTGTTCCGGTTGGTTTTATCATGACAGCCGGAAATTGATAGTGCCTCGCGTACCCATTTCCCGAATCCGTACAAGTTTGAAGTGTGTGGGTGCCTTTGAATGTGATGTTTCCAAGGAAAAGGGGATATGTCATGTAAACAAAGAAAATACCAAAATCGACTCTAACTTCGTTTTTCTCTGAAAACTATGCCAAAGCGTAAATGCAAAAGTAGCGCGAAACTAATTTTGCTGCTTTTACCTTTACACCTTGGCATATTTCTCAAAGAAAAACGACTTTAGAGTCTATTTTCTTGTTTCTCTGTTTTATTCAACATATCCCCTTTTCCTAGGGATGGTCGCATCTAGTTTTGTGCCTTTCCCTTGTAGTTTGTCGACAGCGGAAAACGACCGAAAACACGTGCCTGTTTTTTTTCAAGAAGCTAAATTTTCTACTTGGGTTCACCTAATAGCTTGTGGTCATGTTTTTCTCTAGGCACTACCACAGCATGGAAGTATTCGCCATCTTCGACGTTTTGGACCAGTACGGTCGGAAGGTAGCGGAGGGTCACAAGGCGTCCTTTTGCCTCGAGGATAATGAGTGTGTACCTGGAGCTGAGAGAAAGTACGCGTGTGCCAATTACGGCGACCAGGGGATTGCCATGGGCTGTGCGGACATTTACAGGAGCAACATTGACTGTCAATGGATCGACATGACAGACGTACTACCCGGCGTGTACACCTTCAAGGTAAAAAAAACTTAAATATACATTTTTCAACGATTTTCCCTTAACAAAAAACGCTCCACTCGGAGGAGAGTTTCAATTGAAAAAAAGGAAAAGTCGTTTGGAGAGAAATGACAAAACTCCAAATATAATGTGGAAAGAAGATACCCATTTTATCGTAATTTTTTACCTGGTGAAAGAACACACCAAAGAAAAGAGAAAGCATGGGATCCCGTAAAAAAAGTATAAATCCGAAAGCCTAGTGAACGGAAAATTGGAAATGTACCAAAATGGAAAATAACAAAAAGGAACATAGAATGCATAATAATGTGGAAATTGAGTGAAAGTCATTCCATTTCTAAGAACAAACTGATGAAAATAAAAGTACCCAGCTGGATGCACATATTTCCCCCATCTTTCTCTATCCGCTCAAAAAATAGACATTCTTGTTCGTCATTTCGGCCCGAACATATTCATAGATTTCCTAAAGAAAGTTAATTTGTATTTTGGAGAAAAAAAATATATAGACTCTGATCAACTGGCGACTTTAACTTGAAACTGTCTGTTCGGGGGAACAGGAAACACTTGGATGAGCAGAATACCTTGCTGGGTGTAGAGTGTGAAGAGAAAGCTATTCCGAATGATAATAAATCCTATCCCATTTTACTCTATATCTTTAAATCATGCATTTCAAATAGACTCGCTCTCTCGTCATCCTTCTCCCCCTCCCGAGAAAACGCCTTGCAGTAAATTTCACACATTTTTTTGATGAATACCCAATTCCTATCTCTCTCCTACCCGGAGAAAGTCATCCAGTCAGTGTTTTTATCTGGGTATAGGCAGCCAGAAGCAAGCTAAAAAAATATCTATATTTTTTTACACGAATAAGACGAGTGTCATCTAAATTGCAAAATGAAACCCGAGAGAGAGAGAGAGAGAGAAAGAGAGAGAGAGAATGCAAAAATAAAAAGATAAAGCGAAACCCGAGCCGAGATTCTAATTTTTTGTTTGCGTTCGTCAGGATCCACGCAAGAGGTCGAATCCTCTTCACTCTCAAGATTAGAGTAAAAAAATTTTTTTTTACTCAGTGCGAAAATGATGAATAATTTCCCATTTCAACTTTCTCTTCACACGCGTATTTTCATACCTGCTTTTCTCCAAATATTTTTTTTCTCACTCTCAGAAATGAAGGAAACTGGCGATTAGAACAAAAAGCTCGCCGTAGTTTTTTTTGTGATCGTGTTTTCCGCCTGGCTCTAGTGGCTCTCCACTACTTTCTCTCTTTTTTCTTTTTCTCTAGATCTCAGTCAACTCCGAGATGAAAGTGGCCGAGTCGGACTTTTCCAACAACGCTGTCGTCTGCACACTTCATTACAACGAGGCTATCGCTGTCATTACCAACTGTAGCTTGACGGCTCCATAACACAAAAGAAAATAATAATAAAATGATAAAACGACGACCTTCTTTCACCTCAACATATTTTCCAACGCGACAACAAACTCTTCAAGTGAAAGTAAAAGACTTTTCTTGGTACTATTTATTTTCTAATTTTATTTTCGAACTTCCCTTGAGTATTGTTTTTGTAAAAAAATAAATCTTGTCTACTACTTTTAGTTGAATATAGTTTTAAGACGTTAATTGTTTACTTATTTTAGGAAAGAGAAAGTCCAATAAAATTTATGAAAAAAAGCTTTACAGAGCGAAATGAGATCGATTTGAAGCTGCTGTCTTCCTTCATACATAATCCTTTCTTTAAGAAACCGAAGCTGGATAAGAAAGAAGGAAAGGATATTTAAAACAGGATTCTTTTTGTTAGCCAGCATCGTCGTCTCAAAACTCATCCTATTACTTTCCCTTCAGTGCACACACTCACTCTGGCTATCTCTAACCTACTTGAGCATATGGCAAGTGAAAGTTGTCAAGAGAGAAAGTATCTCGCATCCCGACTTGCTCTTCTGTTTCGCCTTGATTTTGTTTTTTTTCGTGCTGAAGAGAAAACCAGAAATACTGTAAAAACCTCAAAATTTATGTCGGCTCTTTTCCAATCTCGTTTTCACTTGGAGAGACCGGCTAAACTTGAGGAATTTATGATGAACCCGATTGCTTGTTAGACAGTGTCACTCTGACGTACGTAATGAGCCCTAATGGGAATTGAAAACACATACATGGCACAATGCTCGGAAAACTTTCTCTGCAAAAAAAAAAAAAAAAAAAAAAAACTGATGCTTGCTTGTAGGAGCTCAAACTCTAACTCCTCTTTTTTTATTATTCCCTCAACTTTATCTTCTTCCTTCTAGGCGAACACAACTTGCAAATTAATGTCTTGATCGTTTTCTCCAGAAAGGCATGAACTTTATTTTTCCCCTTTGGCTCTGAAAAACACACGAAATATACTTCCCGTTCCGTATATTTTTCACACATTTCCGGTCGTACTTTTTAAAAAACCTTTGGCTCATCCATTACTGAAAAAACGCGATAAGATAATATACGAAAAATAATAATAAAGTAATAATGAACGCTCATCAGAATAGATGTCGGCGTCTCTTTTTCCCTCAGAGCGATTGTCACTTCCTCTGGCGCACAAAAATAATGTTTATTTCCTAGTAAATTTTTAACGATACAAAAAAGCCTATGAAAGAAAAATAGTCTACAGTTTCATATAGTATTTTTTGGCGTTACTAGAAACTGCAATTACGACCAGCCTAGTGAAATAGATAGCGGCAAACTATTGCTCTACCTCCTTTTCTTTTTTTTTATTCCCCAGGAAGAGAATCCCTTGAAATGGCACCACCGGAAACAAATGCCTTAGACAGATACGACCCACTCTGAAACAATTTAGGAGACTTGGCTACATCCACAAAAGCACACGCGTTCGTTCCCCTGTTCACTACCAAAAAGAAAACTTGTCTAAGGAAAATATTTCACTTTGCTCTAACATGAAGAGAAATGTAGCGAAACAAAAACATTCCAGTCAAAGTATTTTCTTTTTTCTTTTCCTTCAGCACACATCTCTCCACGGATGGACAAGCTTTCTCCCATGAATACTAAAGAAGCTAACGCTAACAACTATTCTACCGTTCATATTTCTTTTCCAACGCACAAAAATACTATTTTTTTTCTCTTTTTCTTTCTCGTAATCCTTCGTATAAATTTCTTGCTGATGTTCATACACAAAAAGTCACCTTCTGTAGAATTTTCTATGCTGAGCTTTCATGACACCATCCTACAATTAACGAGCTTTTCTGGTTGCTTGATTTCAAAAAAAAAATATTTTTTTTGATGCATTCTCTTCCCTCAACTCCAGTTTCCAACTTTTACTTTTCGCAGCCTTGTTCTTCATTCTTGTTACATGCCCAACAGCTAATAAAACTTTGCAAACAGAAAACAATTTAAGGTCTATTTAGAACATAAACTTAAACACTCTCTAGCGTTAATTCTTTTTTTTTTCTTGTTTTGCACTGTCGAACACTTTCTCCTGAAAAAGAGATTTCTGGTATATTTTAGGCAGAGAAAACTAAACGAATGCCTGATAGGTTATCGCTTTCCACACTACTTGTTTCCAGCCATCCTCTCCCTCCAGGTATCTTATGGAGGGAATTCCTTCTTTCCCTCTCCATAATGACTCCAATATCCATCCAGTTTATGAGCTTTTAGGCACACACAAAATAAAAGAGAAAGGAAGAGAAAGCACATAGCAGTAAAACTAATGATCACTTCCAAGATGAAAATTTATTTTACTTGTTCAGCTAAAAAAATAACTTAGGTCTCTTTGTTCCCTGCAAGTCGCCCTTTCACATTACCTTTCCCTTTGAGATCAATAGTTGCCAGATCTTGTTTCCAAAAAAACAAAATAAAAAAAATTTCTTTCAATCCTTCTTCCAAAAAATAGATTCTGTTTTTCTCTAGCAAGTTTTATTGTTTCCATGGTAATAATAAGTATAATAATTTTTTTTATACGGTAACTGGAATACAAGTAAATAACAGTCGATGTCTCTTATAGTTAGTATTATTTTGTTAAATATATTTTTACAGCTATTAAACCAATTTAAATTTAACTTTGTTTTAGCTTGTTACACTTTCATCATGTACCAAAAACAAACATTTCGATTTAACAAAAAAAAGTTTCACGGCAGCTTTTTGGAGGTTATGGTTACATTTTATTTAAAAAATGGATTTAGTAGCCTTGGATGCAATCATTTTTTTTTTGGAAACTTTGTTTTACGTAACTTAGTTATCTTTTACACCGAAATACAAACAGTTTTTCTTTTGATTATACAGCAGCTTAATTACAAGAGCATAAAAAATAATAAGTTAACCAAATACACAATCGAAGTAAGTATTTTTTTTTTCTTCTCTTAATTCTGCCAGTTTCGACTAAACGACTCTTACAATTACTTCCTTTTTTTACCTGTTAAAAATTACGATCACATTTAATATTTATCGCGTGTAGGAGGGATGTATAAAAAACCTTAAATTTTTTTGTGTAACACAGACAAAATAATTCTTTTTTTTTCTTAGTTTTCATTAATTGTGGAGAGTAAGAACACAATAAATTATTATTATTTTTTTAAAAATCTCAACAGTTTCAAACTTAAACTCATGCTTGTTAGCACAAAGAGAAAACCTTAATTATTAAATGAGGAACTTGTTCATTTTTGTTTTTAATTGAAACGAAAATTAAAATAGAAAGAGTTGGGGTGTAGCACGTATTTATCATTTCATATGGCGATGATTTTGTTCTATGCAATAATTAAGAGAAAAGTTGTTTGTAATGATTATTCACTTGTTTTTGTTACGTAGTTAGTTATTTCCCGTTGTACTCTCAATTAAATGACCGCTAGAAATTGTTCGCTTGAAACCTGTGCTCAAATTGTAAAAAGAATTCTACTGTTTCCTGAATTTTTTTTTGTTTTGAACGAAAAGCAATTTATATGGCGAATAATAAATAAGTAAAACGATCCATTTTTTGGCAGCAAATTGTCATAACGCAACTTTCACTAGAGCAGCAAAAAAAATCTATTGGAGCCTCAAGGACAGAGCAGGCGAGAAAGCTGAATGGAAGAAAATTGTAACAAAAAGAGAGAAAAAAAGCACGTCGCTGTGTTCGCTGAGCTCGAGTAGTGTGTCTTTGATAGTACGACAAGTAATCACACTGACTTCTCACAGAACGGCTTTTTATTTTCTCCGCAAGTGAAAGTAGAAAACTTTTGGGGGTTTTCCAAGAGCGAGATTGCTCGCTCAGTTGGAAGCAGAGAGCGAACGAGGGACAAAAATCTATAAAAACCCTACGGCTTAGTTTTCCCTTGTTTTATTATTTTTTTCTTCCCTCATAGCTTCGCGTAAGTGAAAGTAGATGGGTATTTTTGATCGTCTTCTCTCTTCCTACAGGGAAATAACTTTAATTACAGCTCAGGATCATCCATCTTTATGCTTAATTTTGGCCAGGAAGTTGAAATAAGAACAAGCTGTACTGATCGGGGCTGTAAAAAATTTCAATTGAGTTATTAAATACAAACTTTCTCGTTTTTATTATATTATACCTCATTTTATCGGCCCTTGTAAAAATGAAAGAAACTTTTTTATTTGTTCGTTCTATTGATTGTACTATGTAGAGAAAAACTTATTTGTTAAAGTGTTTCTTAAGCAGTGAAACCGTATGTTTTTCTTTCGTTAGGCTAATCGTATTCATTTAGTCATGTTTTTTTATATGTACCTTCAAAATTCACACATTTTTTTCTGGCTTAGTTTCTCTTTACACTACTTTTGGAATTTTGCATACAAAAAACAAAAGTCAAAAAAGAAATAGACATTTTAAATGTATATTTAATATATTTTTTGACCCTGAAAAACATCAAGTCGTCAATTCAACAGTCTCGATAAAAAAACAAAAATGATAATATGTAGTTTTCAACAGTTGTCAACGTTTTTTTTGTTTAGTTCTGCGATCAAATAATGTAAAAAAAAAGATCCCTAAAAATTACCATTTAGTGCTCGCAGTTAGGAACTTATAAAAAAGAACAAGAACAGGAAAGCGTTAAGTTTGCCACAATCTCGTTGTATATATGATATATATTTTTTTCTTTATGCTTCACGGTATAAACTCAATCAAATCCAGCCAACTTAAAAACTAAACCCTTGCCTTCTGTTATGCAGACGTCGTACAAAATATGACCACAATATTTGCTTGAACACATCAAATATTTTTTTAATTATATATATACACTGTCTACACACTGCTTAAATGCAACTTGATCTATATATTTTTCGTTTTTCTTTTCTTTTTTCGGGAGCTCATTAAATAGCCAGACAACGAAAGTATTAATTTCAACGTTTTGGAGAATCCTGGACGTTTCCATACCTTTCCCAAGCAAGATATTTTTCGGAATGCGCAACGAAACAAAACAAAAAAAAATTGGCTACTCTACGAGCTAGAGAGTATATTTTTCAAATTGCGGTTTTCTTTACCTTTGAAGATTTTCCATATCTGCTGGATGGCCAACAGGTACAGGATGGAGTTTGTCATGGTGGCACAGATAAAAAGACTATACTTTCAAAACACATAAGCACATGAAAACATGTCAACATAAATATCTCAAACCAGCCACTGCCTATTTTTTTCACATGAAGAAATTTGTTTTTTAGCCTAGTAACAAAATAAATAACGCGCAACTAATTCGTCTCGAAAAAAGAAAGTTTTTCTTTCTTTTCTTTACTCATATGACCAAAAACTGTCTTTTGGAAAATATAATCGCGTAGTTCCAGTGAAGAAATCAGCTTTCGCGATGATTCGAAGCGCCTGAGTCAACTTTCTTCTGGGAAGACCAACCCAAAAAAAAAACAGAAAAAGAAAACGGTATACATTTTTACGTTATTCCAAACACGTTTCATTCCCACCTTTCTTTCTCACAGTTTTGTACAAACTTTCCCCAGAAAGGAAAGAGACAGAGGAAAAGAGAGGTGGATTAAATTGATTATTCTACCTTGGCTTTTCGTCTGAATGGAAAGCATCCTGTTTTGGGAGGTGGAGGAGGGCACTCCAAAACGAGATCTGGACTTGGCGTATTAAGTGGTCCAAAAACGTTCAACTCACGAAAGCAGTTTGTTTCGATCATCTTTTGGAACCGAAAAAAATATAGAAAATAAAGATGCAGTTGAAGGAACAGAAAAAGCTTTTAGTAACTAACAATGAATGTTTTCAATTTTTTTTCTAAAAAAAGTCGCCAAGGTATTACCTCAGTTTGCCAAGGGATCGAAACAGAGCCTGTGTTAAACTTTGCGTAAAAGGAATCATCGGAAGCGTCCAGGTTGACCCCCTTCACGGTAGAGAATTGTTCAATATCCAGCACATCTTTCGCGTAGACCGCATGTGGCTGTGAAGGAAAACGCGAAGAGAATAAAAAAATCGATTTTATACACGGTCGAGTAGAGACGTAGGCGTGTGCTAAAAAAACTTTTTTTTGGGACCAAAAAAATTATTATAATACTACTGGTCCTGGAGTTCAGGTACTGAAAAGCATCATAAACTTGTTTAAAAACAAATGTGCCGATCTGAGCGAATATGTTTTATGGGAAACAGTTATAAAAAGTGCATAAGTGCGAGAAAATTTGAGGTTACTTGTGGAAAATAGCTTACATCAGGAACAAAAGGAGGATCAACGAGTCCTGCTTCAAGCCGTTTCCAATTGAGTGAGGTGAAAAACTGATGTTGCTTCACTTCAGATGCTCCACATCGACCCGAGTTACAACCCAGTCGCTCCTTTGGATGCTTCCTTAACAACTGCTCCAACCAAAACCACACAAACAAAAAAAAGATGAAAATCAAGTTATCTCTCACATTCGCCAGCTAAATTTTCACTATGTTTTTCCTCTGCAAAAATTGTCTGCAATTGGATTTCGGGTCTCTGAGAAGAGTTTTTATTATTTGTTTTTGTTCTATTCTGAAGAGAGTCTTACAGCTTGACAAAGATGCCTTGCTTCATCGTAGAACCGGGATGAGTATCTCTCCGCGTCCTCTTTCACACGACGATCTACTTCTTCCCTTTTAACTTTCTCTTTTCTCGCACGGAACGGAGCAGAGCCCTCGATCATTTCGTAGACAAGACAGCCGTAGCCAAACCAGTCCGGACTGAACGTGTACCTCTCGTTGTCTATCACTTCGGGGGCTGGAGAAATAGAAAAAAAGATTCAAATCACGAGATCAAGAGACAACCCGGTGGAATGTGCAAAAGGGCTTGAACAAAATTACATACAAAAGATCAGACCCAAAAATAAGATCACGTACCCATGTAACCAACAGTACCAACTCGACCTCGGACTGTTTCTCCCTCGGGAATTTCAATCGCCAAGCCTAAATCTGAGATTCTAACGTGACCGTGATCATCCAAAAGTATGTTTTCAGGCTTACAGTCACGATATACAATACCAAGCTGGTGAAGGTGATCCAAACCGCACAAAACCTGAGTACAACCAACAGGATTAGCTTGAGGACTGTATCTATGAGAAAACCTTTTTAGGCTCGTATTCCTAATGAAAGAGAGCGTGGAACAAACCTCAGCCGCGTAAAAGCGTGCCCTCTCGATTTCAAAGCCAGGCTCCTGACCCATATTGTAAATGTGGAACTTCAAGTCCCCTCCGTTCATGAGCGTGAGAACCAGGCAGAGCGAGTCTTTCGTTTCGTATGCGTACGCGAGGGAGACGACAAATCTGGAATTGATTTTTTGCAGAATCTGCTTCTCCGTCAGCACCATGGGCTCGCCCCGTCTCTTCTTGATCCGCTTCTTCTCGAGCTTTTTACACGCGTACATTTTCCCCGTAGCCCGAACTTGACAAGCGCACACCTCCCCAAAGCCTCCTTTCCCGAGAACACGGTACATTCGAAACGTTTTCTGAGTGACGAGCGTGTTTTCGAGCCACTTCCACTGCAAGTACCTGTGAAAGTACATGCTGTGCTCGAACAGTCGAAACGGCTCGTCTGCGAGGAAGTCTTTCACTTGTCGCGTGCACTCGGTAAACTGCGTCTTGCTCCCCATGCACTGCTCACACCGGTCAATTAACATTCGGTCAATGAGCTTCACCGACTGGGCGCCCTTCTCGAGGAGGAATGTTCGGAATATAAACTCCGCCAGCTCCACCCTCCTCTCGTCCATTTCAATCTCATACTTTTCCTTTCAAAGTTCAAACAAAACAAATTCTCAGCTTCGTATACCCTTCCCTCCAAAAAGCAGGCAACCCCTCCAAACAACTTGTCAACTTACCACAGCATCGAGAAAGCTGTTGCAAATCCGGTATTTAGGACTGGTCGCTTCACAAAACTGACGAAAGAGAAGCCGTCCTATCGGCTGATTGTCAACCACATAACCGTACTGCACATCTAAATTTATAAAACAACAACAATTTTTCGTCACCAACTATCCAAATTTTACATCCACCCACATCTTTATGCATAAAAAAATTGTTTTTTTTGTCACGATTTACACTTACAAAAATGAATTGCAAGTGTAATTTTGACCAATTCTAGTCATATAATCATACAAATAAAAGGTCAAACATGAGATCCCACGATAAAAAAAATCAACGCGAGAAAAATTGGACAAGTTGAGCAATGAAAGTGGGTGTCTATTACGCGTCATTTGATATGCCATAAAGACCCAGAAAGCCGAGCACTTTCAACTTATTTACTTCCAATTAGACAGATCAACAAGAGACGTACAAAATAAGGAGGTGACATGAAAATGATAGCTCTATTTTTTGTTAGCCTCTTGACGTGCTCATGTTCTCATAATATAAGACAATCCATTCGTCTTTTTTTTTTTTGCGGAGGAAGCACACTTGTCATAAAACCTATTTTGTACATGTCAACCGAAGAACACTCTTGTCCATTTCCTTTCACCAAGAAGAACAAAACGTACCGAAATTTTATTTTTCATGAGATCACCCTCAAACTAACAAATCTGTCCTGTCGCTCGGGATATTTGTGACTGTCCCTAGGAAAAGGGGACATTTCGTATGAAAAAAGAACCTAGCAAATAGACTCTACATTCGTTTTTCTCTGACAAATATGCCATAACGCAAATGTAAAAGTAGCAAAATCAAATTCTCGCTACTTTTACCTTTACGCTTTGGCATGTTTCTCAGATAAAAACGAATGTAGACTACATTTTTTCTTGATTCTTTTTTACATGACATCTCCCCTTCTCCCAAAAACAGTCACATTTGTTATGCAAGAGTGACTGACACACAGTGAGTACTATTATAAAGTTTACGTGACACAAACTTACCAATTTTATTCTTGATGTCAATACACTGGGAAATGTGAGGGAACTGGAGGATCTTCCGCCACTTTTTACTCTTCCCTTTATTGCTGTCTAAAAAATGTGTCAAACAAAACCCAAATTAGTTTTCAATCTTGTCCGCTATCGCAATGCAAAAGTAAACAAAAACAAAATAATCTTCAAGCTAACTTCTTCCAAATGAAATTTGTAAATGAGTCATCATGCAAAGCTCATTCAAAATCCTCTTTGCAAAACAGTGAAATTAGAAATTAAATATGTTTTCATGCAGAATAATAAACAAGTTCCCGTCAGCGCCATGCAAAATTTATACATAATATATAAACGCATTTTTTCGGATTAAATACTTATATGATTAGTAACCAATGTTTTTTTTGTTTATTATTTTCTACTCGCCTGACGCAGTTGCTATTGATTTTTTTATGTTTTGTTTTATATTTTAAATCCGGAATCCAATGTACAAAATGGTCAGGGGATTTGTTTAAAAAAGAAATACACAAAAAAATATGTTCATTTAGATTACACGCATATATAAGTATTAAGTATATGTATTATATATATTTTATCTGCAAATCTTGTACAGATTTGTAAGTACACCACAAAATGACTAGAAAAATTTACATTTTTGTCACATTAGATTTGTTGTGTGTGGCATGTTGTCATGACATCCTCCCTGTAGTAGCTACTGAGCATTATCATCAGCACCACCAGTTAGAAACAACAACTCATTTTGATCTTGCTCAACATGAGCATTAACTGATAAAAAACTTTTTTTTTCTCCTTCTCTCGAGTCAACTAGTTTCCCATTCATCATTTGGCGAAAAAAAAGGAACAGACGTGTTTGTAACTTGTGACTGTACTAAGGAAAAAGGGGATTTGTCGTGTAAAAAAAATAAACAAGAAAATAGACTCTAAATTCGCTGTTATCTCAAGAATATGCCAAGGCGTCAAGGTAAATGTAGCGAGAAACAAATTTTGGTATTTTGTCCATTACGCCTTGAAATATTTTTTTTTACAAAAACGAATTTCAGAGAACCTATTTTCTTGTTTCTTCTTGCTTTACACGACATATCCCCTTTTCCTTGGGAGAGTCACACTTGTAACAACTATTTTTGTTTTTTTTTCAAACAAGACAAGGGCTGGCATGTGCGAGAGATCGTCGTCTCTTTGCTTTTGTGCAAAAAAAAAAAAAAAAAAAAAAAAAGAATCTAAACCGACTACACACTTGAGCTTGAGCTCTGCCATGTTTGAGAGATTAAGACAAGTGTCAGCGCTCTGGTTAGGCTTAATTACCTTTGACATAATGCAATAGAGTAAACAAAATACGTGTATATTTGTATGCAGTGATTGCTATGGTGACAGTACAAACATGTTTATGGGTGTGCGTGGGCTCCTAAAATAAACACAGTTGTCACACTAATCATCACTCTTCCAAAATGGCCACTATTGGCGAGAGAAATTGAGAAACGTTTCGTTTCCAATTTCATTTGACGGTAATAAAAACAGAGTGTGGATAATTATGTGACCATGGACAAATTTTTAAACAGCATTTTCTCTAAAATGAAAAAAAAAACAACTTGGAAGCCAAGTGATTTCAAGTTCAACTTGCAAATTTAATCAGAGGTCAGGTGTCATTTTTATATGAAATTTTTTGGTAAACAAGCTAAAAAAGCGATTCAGGCAAGGTTCTTAGCGAGTTTTTATTTTTTTCCCTATTAAACACTTTGACATTATTACATGTTTGGACCTTACGACAGTTTTTGGCAATAAAACCAATTCGGAATTTTGTATCTTTTCTTTGGTTTTGCCAAGCTATTTACAAGTTTGTTTTTTATAAAAAAAAATTATTATTGGTTTTGAAAATTTGAAGATAAATTATAAACAAATGTAATTTTATTTTAACGGGCTGAAATCTTGAAAACTTTTTGGGATTCAAATTTCCTCAATTTGTGCATTTTCCTTTCCTTTCATAAAAATTTGTTATTGGTTTGAAAATTTGAAGATAAATTATAAACAAATGTAATTTTATTTTAACGGGCTGAAATCTTGAAAACTTTTTGGGATTCAAATTTCCTCAATTTGTGCATTTTCCTTTCCTTTCAAATTTTCTAAAAAGGCCAGATTAGATCTCTATAATCCCTTCACTGGATGTACCTTGCTCCTAATGAAATCTACGTCACAGAAAGTTTCCAACAAGAATTAGCAGATTGAGAAGAAAAAAAAACATTGAAAGGATGATAATGATTGAAATTATATAGGCGGCTTCCCCTCTTTTTTTTTTGCTTGGCTCGCTCAGTGGGCTCTACATTTTTTTAAAACAATAACTGACGTTAACTGACCACAAAAAACGACAGTTTGCTACCTGTGTACATATACGAGACATTTTGCGTCTATTATTATTTGGCGCAGTAGAGATATTAGCATGTAAATTTGGATCAAGATCGTAAACTTGCTAAATTATGATCGATGATGATGAGGACGGCCATGCATCGATGAGATAACGGGATTGTGCTCATGCTTCATGTGCACTCCCTTAACCAGAACACAAACTTGCTCTCTTAAATATCTTGCATACCGTAAATCCTCTAACGATCGCCCGCACCGAAAATTTGAAAATTTAGCTTTCAGTCCCACGACCAAGTTACAAATTTGATTTGTTTCAATCGGTAGGAATTTTAGCTAAAAGAAACTACGCTTTGTCTTAAATCGTCAATTTTTATCACAATTTCGCCCTTATTGTCTAAATATCCCATGCCAAACTGTCTCATAGCCAGCATTTTGGCCTGCCATCAACCTAATGGCTTCAGCAGCTGTGTCAGTCTCGCTTGTCACAAAAGTACCTATCCAGCGTTATCAAGAGACCCGGCGAAATTTCAAATTTCCCTCCTGACCCTCGCGTTCATTAGAAGACCCCGGCGTTCTTTAGAGGATTTACGGTACATATTATCATACAAATACACACTTGTTTTTATTAGGACTATCAAAATAGTCCGGTTGTTTCAATGTAAAAATGGAGCGGGAGTGCCAATAAACAGGAAGCAAATTTTTACCATTTTTCAGCTATTTTTCAGCCATCAAAAAAACCAGCCACGACTAAACTGACCTCGTCATTTTTTTTTATTTTTAACGAAAAATGCAACAGCTAAATGCAGCAGAACTTTAAAAAAATGTACATCACATCTTTCTACCCGAGTGCCAGTTAGCAACAATTGATCAAATTTATCATTCCTTTTCTTTAGCACGCGCGTCTTTCCAAGTTAAAAAAATAACACTCATTTTTCTTGGCTACACATTTAGATACCACAGTCTAATTGCTAATTAGACAGCATCTCATCAACGCATCTCATTACAAGTGAACGTAACATCTTATTTCTTTGCAAAAATCTCCTCGTCATCGGCGACTGGCGTCTTGCTTCGCAGAAAAAAAATCACACCGCCATTTTCCTTTTTTTTTTCTTCAATATAATATTATAATTCTGATTCAGATTCAAATTCTTGCTAAATTCCATTGCTTTTAAAATTGCACAATTTATTTTCGCAGTAACTCCTCGTGCCATACTCCAAAACTTTGAATCAGTATTTTGCCGATCAGCATACAAATTTCCATAAAACTGCACTGCAAAAATTTAGTCTTGTTTACAAAAAAATCCAAACTGGATACCTCATTCATCATCACATAGAAATTGTGTCTCTTTTTTCTGCAAATAATGAATTCTTTTCGCTTCAAATGATATGCCAAAGCACGGAAAAAGATTGGATCGTCAGTTTTTTTTCTTTTTTTCAAGAATGTTTTTAACCCGTATTCATTCTAACAGCTTTTTATTTTTTTTTTGCTTTAAGTGGACCGCCACCGCCACTTCTCTCAACATCAGCAACATTTTCCTTGACTCGTCGGCGTTTTTTTTTAAATACAATTTTTTTTTCTTCTTTAGCTTCAACACCTATTGTCCTTCTATTTACAGCTACACTCAGCCAAGCATTTTATTTACCCCTCCTGCCTCACCAACTCCAGCTAAAAATACTCGGAAATGTAAACACCGGTAATTCTTTATTTCCAGCCGGGACCTATAATTTCTCCACCGCAAATAATTTCGCAATAAAACTATTTCAACATGACTTTTTCTTTTTAAAACTCTGTCTCGCTAAAATGCAAATATCTTTGTTTCTTTCACCATTTACGGCGCCACACTTCCTCCTTGCAGTTCTTTGTTATCTGATGCACTTTTCGTCGTCCATAATCATAATCCTTTTCGGAGAAAATACATTTATGAGAAATATGTACGAAACATAGAAATGTGTCTACTTTCTGGGTTTTTAAACAAAAAATACGTATGTGACTGTCCCTAGGAAAAGGGAATGTATTGTATCATATAAAAAACAAAGCGGGAAAATCCGCTCCATATTCATATTAATCTGCCAACACGCAAATGTACAACTAGCAAAATTAAACTCTCGCTACTTTTACATTTACATTTTGCTATATTCATCAGATAAACACGAATATAGAGCAGATTTTCCTGCTTTGTTTTTTATACGACATATCCCCTTTTTCCTAGCAACGGTCACATATTATAAAATAAAGAATAAAACAAGGTCGCATTTTGGGTGTTGTGTAAAAACATTTTTTTTATGTTCATTTATGCGGTTTCATTTACGAGCCATACTATTTTTGTCGCTGTAGTCACCAACCTTTAAATTATTGTCGACAGTAATTACGATTTAAAAAATATATATACTTCGTTTCTTCACGACAATAATAAAAGCCTGTTTTTTTCGATAGAACTATTTTCTTTGCTTTTCTTTTTAAAAAATAGTTGCCATCAACAAGTCCGAAATAAAAGAGCCCGTCTTTTAAAACCACTGCAGTAATTTTTTTTGTGCCGTTCAATGACCCAAATGAGAACAAAAAAAAAACGCCAGCCTTTCTTTTTTTTCTTTTTTCTTTCTTTAACTCAAGTGGTTTATTTTTGAAGGCAAAACTGGGAAATGAGCACAAAATGGTTCTGTTTTAAAGAGAGATAAAATAATTTTCATTTTATTTTATAGAAGAGCCATTATCACGCCTTTTAAAGGTTTTTTTTTGTAAATAAACCGGCATGTGTGGGGCACATTAAAACTGACAAACAAACTTTTTAAAAAGTTATGACAAGACACTTGGAGAGAAGCAAGAGCCTTTATTTTTGCAAATAAAAAGCAGTCGACGTCAACATCTGTTTTAAAAAAAAGCTAGAGTTCGGAATGAGTGTTCGAAAGTAACGGAGGAGAAAAGGAATTTTTAGGGAAAAAAAGGAAAAGAGAACTTTGTCTGGTGATGGATTGTTTAATGAAATTGATCTAATCTTGGCTTGCTTTTTTTCTCTTCTTTTTGCAAAAAAAAAAGATAATAAACAGTTGGAAAATATTTGGGTCAAGATGGAAAGGGATTTTGTGGGAATTTTTGAAAATAAAGGATAAATAAACATGAGGTGATTATTTGAAAAACAAATTCTCTTGAGGT
>VICI01001207.1:0-24729 GCA_019593645.1 Akabosia matsudoensis | reverse complement strand
CTTACTTTGCTTAGTTTCTCACAGTACTTAGCTTACTGATATACACACCTGCGAAAACATTGTTTTTGACAGCGTAAACAAATTCTGAACTAAACCAGGAACAAGTAGTTGAATTGACGATGTTCTCCCTATAAATCATCTTAAAGTTCAGAAAGACAGCAGTATATCCATGGTCGATGATTCTAACTACAATAATCGTAACTATTTTGCCTCCTAATATGTACTCAAGTTGAAATGACACAAGTAAGTCGCGAAGAAGTATACCATTGACTTGATAGGAGCTATTGATTCAGTCTAGCTACGTTATGCTACTGGATGCTTCGATATTTCAATGTCTATTCCATGTTCTGTATCCTAGTGCAGTCGTTATAGAAAAAAATAATAAATTTGAAAGTATTTTGTACAAACGCTTTTAAACACTCAACGGCCTTAAGGGAGTACTGCTGGGGGCACTCTCAGATAAATCGATCCCTTGACTGTGCACCTTTGCCACAAAAGTGTAAGTTACTGCAAAATGTAGGGTATTTCTTTTACAAATATTTACTAAAAATAACCTTCAATTTACCAACTAAATTATCTTTTGCTATACAAGCCCAAACTCCAACGTTGGAAAACATCCTGTGCATCGTATTATCGTTGTAGTTTCATGCAAATTTCGATGTGATGAATATGCAAATATCTTTGGAAAACATTATGAATATTCATTGACTACCTTCCTCAATTCCAGAAACGCTCTTGTGTTCCATGGAGCTGTGCCATACCAAATAGAAAAATAAATTGCTGCATTCTGTAAAACTCAATTTCCACCCGAGTACTTGTATTTACGCTGAGCTCACACTTTCACTTTGAAATACCACAAACAAAGTACAAATAATTTTCACAGTAAACAAGTAAACAGAACCGGCTAACATGCAATGTCTCTTTATTTCCACATCTGTAGATATTCCCAAGAAAATACAAACTTAAATGTCAACAGGCGTACTGAAATCATATGCAAACGAACAGGCATGAATTGTATTTATTCTTCTTTTTTTTGTACTTTCTAGCACAAAGTGAAAGCTCAAAAAGAGAAAAAAGATTGTTGATCCAGGTTTTCTCTTGTGGTGAGCTGAGCTCCCAAAACAAAAACAAACTTAAACTGGAACATCAGCTCAATCTAATGATTTCAAACGAAACCCGCTCTCGAGCACAAGTTCTTTGATGTTCAGGCATGTTCATAAAATGGGAAAACTCATCCAAACCAAAATGAGTAGAAGTTCGCAGGAAAAAACTTTGTTTGCTTTGTACCTTTCCAAACAAGTTGCTTCTGAACGGCCCCTGATCTCAAAGGAAAAAGAATAGAGTTTTCCGATTCGAGTTTGCTCCAAGTTTGGTTGTTAGATGGGTTCTGCGTCTTGGTCGACTCGAGTCTAGTCGCAGCCCAACTGAGGACAGGTGGCAGACGCAGTCTGTTCAAACTTTGTTTGTTTGTGTTTTTCATCTGATTCGCTTGCCGGGAATTTTGCCTTTTGATTTTTTTTCTCTATTTACATACAATCAGTCAAGCAAAGTGAGAGCAGGAAATCAGATCAGCAGCAGCAGCAACAACAACACAACAAAAATCAAGTGACCTGTTGGTAGTTTCATAAAATTGTTCTAAACTACAGTATTTACGAACCAAGCCAAATTAAAGCTAAATAAGTGAAATAAACAAGAACTGTTGAGATTAATTTTAAAATTGGGGCAAAGTTTTCCAAGTTTTTTTTAAAGTGATTAACTTTTAACTGAAAAATTCAGCAATAATCAGTTTTTAATTGCCGAATGAATGGACTGACCACATTTAACAAACAACTTCCGTTTTATTTGAAACATAACAAGAACACAAAAAATATCTACAAGCAAAAATCTATTCACCACAACCACACACAAGTTATTCAACACATGGACAAAAACTCACCACTTTAATCAGGTTAGATCGCACACATTTAAACAAATATACAAACGTTTTAGTGTCATATCAAGTCTGATGCCTCGGCTGCTACATTAACTACGTTTTAAATAACATTCCATAAGGCTGTGATTTCTCTAGTACCGTTAGTTGTTTAGTAGAAGTAGAGAATAGTTTGATAGAATAGAATATAGATTGATCCGTAGCTGAAAATGGCGAAGTTCAGGTAACAGCTATAACAGGTGTTTAATTATTTAGACAGTTTTCGTTAGGCACTAGAAGCGAACACAAGAACAGACTGATTATTCACTTCCATTTCATATTTGTCGGTACCTTTCAAGTTATATAAAACATGCATACAATCACATAACATTCCTTGTTCTTCATTTTTTCATAAACAAAACTGTCTTTCCTCTCTGGTTTGTATTGAAATACTGGACACGCAACTGTAACTATCATGACTCGTCGCGTCAATACATCAAAGTTGGCCACACCATCGACCACATGTTGTCATTGTCACATGAAGAATTTACGGTATTTTTGGAGGTGGAAAGCTATGCTGGACTGGTAAGCGGAGTTTTTAAGCTATTGTCGCTTTTTTGTTTCTGTCCAGCTTTTTTGCATTCCAGAGAAAGCAAGTGGTTTGCTTTCTTCCCAGGTAATAATGCTGCCGCTTGTCGGCGCAAAACACTGTTTTTTGTTTGACAACAACATATCATTACCGAATGTGGCAATGACAGGTACAGGTGTGCTATGTGTGTACATTTTCATGTGAAGAACATATTTCTTTTCAATTTTAACTATTGTTGGAGGGAGGAGGGGGTCCTGAGTAATAATTTTTCGCAGGTGTGTTTATTCCAGGCAATTGTGTGCGTCAAAGTCAATTTTCAATTGAACTGGGTCGATATGAATTTAATACAGCTTTTTTTTCTTTTGTGTGAAAATGACATCTGAGTCGACTTTATTTTTATGTGTGGGAATCTTTGCATACAAACACGGCACAGTTTCAGACCATAAAAGTCTGTTCCTTTTTAGCGTTATCTAATCATAATCCAAAAAAAGAAGAAATTCATAGGAAAAAATAATCCTTCTTTATGGTCTACTGCGGTATAAAATTATGGACTTTTTGGATGGGTACCACCGGTACTTAATAGTGCTGATTGGTCTGAACATTTTTCAGAAAAGCAGTACAGGTCATAATAGGATACTTGGAGAGAGAGGAAAAAAAACCGCTGTAATTGGTAATGATTAAATCTTTTTATAGCCAAAAAATTCAAAAAAAAACTTCTTTTTTTTCTACGTATGCAACTAATTCTTTGTCGGCTGTAGTTTAAAAAGATCATTCTTTAAAAACGTGGCTGGTTTTGTGCTTGAAAAGTGTGTTTGAATGTGTCAGCAATTCTTTTTGGTTTTACAAGAAAAAAATCTCTAATTAAAGACACTCTCAGATTGCGACAACAGAGCTGTATATTCGTCAAAACTTGGCAGCCTCATGCTCGCATGATTTGCTCTAGAAACGAAAGAAAGAATGCAACTCTTCGTCTCATTACTTTTGCCGAGCTGTTGCAAGATAGTTTCACTTTTTTTCCCTGCCAGGAAAGTATGCAGAGTGATGGCGAAATATGATATGACAGCAGAAAAAGAGAAAATGTAGACGAAATTGAAAAATATTTTTCATCACGGCAATATGTGAAAATGGCCTGTTGTTTCCAAGTCCAAAAAATAAGACCGGCAAACAAACGAACTCTCTTTTTACTTTGTCTTCGTTAGCAAATTTCGTTTGTCTTGTCCATCCAGTACATCTCATAGAAACTCTTCTGCACTCTTTTCAACCGCTACGTACTTAGTTACGGTTGACATTTTCACTATTTCCTCCTCATCAGTTCAAGTATGTATTTAACTAGGAGCCCATATAAATTTCTATGAAACCATTTATTAGCCTTATTCTCCTCTCTGCACCTTATTGTTTTTTTGCAGTGAAAAAAAAACTCCAAATAAAAAAATCTCCACATTATAGCTTTTCCCGTTGTCTTTTTTGCAGGAACCTTTTTAAAGCCACACATTTTTTTTTTTCGTTTTTACATAAATTATATTTACTCATCATCCAATTCACCTTTCAATCCAATTCAGAATTGCGACCCTTGTGCGTTTTTTAGCTCCCCTCAACGCTCTCAACAAAACTAGATTATTTTCTTCGATGTAGTTCTTTCAAACAGCGTACACTCTCAATATATAACTGTCCATATAGCACAAAACTGTTCTGCTTCATATTGTGAGAGACTTTTTTATGTTTTTTTTCTTCACGAGCTAAGAGTTAGCGTACAACACTGCTGGCAACTCTACCGCTGTTCTGACAGTCAGGTTTGGACTGCTGAAGGAGAAACAACGAGAGAGAGAGAGTACGATTTTACCCAAGCTATTTTCAAAACATTCATGCAGCACACGCCAGGGTGAAATATTTAAAGCCAACCTTCTTTTTTCAGTTTTTGTTCTTCTTCCTTCGGCTAGTAATATCAGACGAAACATATTTCTGCAAGGAATTTTATTTGTGACAGGGAAAGCGTTTTTGCATCGATTTCAAATCAGGCCATCAGATCGTTCTTTTTTATCGCCATCCGTGCAGTAAAAATATAAGTGGATAGTTTACAGTTTACCGATATAAAAAAAAGTAACACACCTTTTGCTTCTTGATATAAACATTTTGAGTGTAATCAAGCGAAAAGTTAAGTAAAAAAATATCAAAGTGATCACAAGTTTGAAGTGAAAGAGACCTAGAATAAAACAAAAAGACATTTTTATCTTTTTGATCTTTTTTCTTTTAGTTTTGGGTGCTTGTTAAGAATATTTTTTTTTGTATATAGCAAAAGTGTCAAAAGGAAAAACGATAAAAAAAAACAAGAAACTTTTTTTTTCGAGGAAAGGATTTTGTCTAAAGTGGTTCAGAAAAGGTTTTGCAATTTTAATAAGGCACAAAACCGGGCGAGGTATAAAAAGCAATTTTCTTTTGTCTGTGTGGTGCAAAATGTGAAGTGGAAGGTTGCACAAAATAATAATTCTCGTACAGAACATATTAGTAACAAAATAAAGGAGACGGAAGCGAAGGAAGCGTTTTTCTTTTATAACAAGATAACAATCTGGTAATCAGAACGAGCACGCAAAAGGTAACTTTTATAATACGAAAGGACTATGCACGTCTAAGTCTATATGTGGTTTTGTGTCGTGTGCGGGCATAGAAAAAAAACAGGTTTGTTTTTATTGTAAGTACGTGCATGCTACTTGATATTTCGCAGAGGGTAACTTTAGCTTGAGTGTAGATTGTTGCGAAAAAAAATTACAAACTTAAAAAAATACCTAGAGATGAGTTAAAGAGTAACACTTAAGGACTCACCGGAAGATGATAATCAGGAGGGAACTTTGATAATGTTTTAAAGGTGCATGGCTTGCATGGATTAAGGTCATTGCATTAAATGCGTGATAATGTAATGCGCGTTTGAGAAAGCAAAAAGAGCTTGATTTATGTTTCCCTTCGAAAGTTTCATTTTTGGCTGGATATCGGTATATTAAATCAATTACTTTTTGGGAGTATAATAGACGAATATTGACAAGACTTTTGGTATCATCCCCCAACTGCTTTTGTCGGCGTTTTTTGAATCAATCTGATTATCCCTTTTAAAACACCCAATAACATATTTTTTCCTTACTTGTTGCCTATCTATTTACTTTTGATTATCATTTTTGTTTGGTGTTATCACATGCCAAGAAATTATACGGTACGATCCAATACTATCTTGATGCAAGCATTTTTCATCTTACATTAACAAATTGAGGCTTTCTTTAAGTATGGTAAAAAAGATGATGAATGGCAGTGGCCACGGCCTGTATAATTCTGCCGATTTAATAGCAATTTAGTAAATTGGCAATACATCAAAGAGAACATGAGCGCGTCGTGTATCGTGGCACATGCAACAGCAACAGCAGATAACAAAAAAAAAAAAAAATACTAAAAGGATTTTGTTATCGCTCGAACAGACAAGAAAATTCAGTTTGTTTTCCCATTAAATTGGTTTCGGTGGGTTCAAACACATTATCCGTCCTGATGACAGTTTTGTAGGGCTATTTTACTCATAAAAATTTGGCTGTAAGTGCGTGTTGGTGTAGTATAAACGTAGTCAATTTGCAGACCCATCGATTATCTTATTTAGTGTGGTACCGACATGGTGTCTTTAGTGTGGTTTCCTTTTTAGATAAACGCTGTCATTTGTTTGTTTGTTTGGTTTTTCTGCGATAAGTGGTTATCTGTTTATCAACAGCGCAGCATATCTGCCTATTTTTCCAACACGAAAGTGCACCTATTATCTTGTCAGCATTAGGCAAGCGATTTGTAGACAGCTAATTCATTCATAAAAATTTTATGAAGGAGCTCAATTTCCGTTTTTTGGTGTGTAACAACAGGTCTCAAGTTTCATCCAACTGGACGTTTTTGGAAAGCATCAACACGTGTCTGCGTCTTTACCAGCCTCATATTACGAACGGTTAATGAGAGAAACAAGGTGAAAACGAAAGGTCAAGCGCAGGATTCATCAAAATAACATTTCATTTGGTTGAAAAAGTGTGCTTGAGTGTGTAATTGTGTACACATAAACAAAAAACATATCTTGTCTGTAGAAAATATAATATCAAAGAATCCTCCCTTGTGAATAAGTCTGCTACATACAAAAATATACAAAGAGAAAAAAATAAATATGCTACACACTTAGGTGCGGAAGAAAGAGCCACTTTAGCCGATGAACCACCGAGTTGAAACTCAGTCAAAAATACACTCAGGACGGCCGGATACAGATTAGAGCTCAGAACAAAAATTCTTTATCAACATCCATCCCTCTATCTCATAGAACAGAGACACGAGACATTACATACTCAACACAAGAGTGATTTTGGTGATTCACCGTGAAAAACATACTCAGCAGTACGGAAATGGCGTATATGGCAGAAGCCAATGGAGCGAAACGCTCGAAACTGGACGAGGACTCCAGGGTAAGTACCTCCTTTGAAAGAAATTTATGTACTTACGCTTGAAACTGCAATCACTACAGGTTCTTAGTCGCTTTTATCACAATTTTTCCCATAAATGCAACCTAATTTCTTAATAATATCTGTCATATCATTGCTAGATTTGTAGAGGTTTTACATCAGTTTATGTTCAAGCTTTCCCTTAATTAGTTATGGTGTTGGTGTAGTTTGATGGATTAATTAAACCCCTCGCATGCCTTTTTCTCTTTTTGCTAACTGCTGATTCATTGTTGAAAGTAGGAAATGCATCGCACGGATTTTGGCTCGACTATTAATTTGTCGGCAGGATTATGAGTGCCTAAATGCAATCCAATTAATGACAAAACCTAATAGCAAACATTTTTACATAGTGAGTTTTGTTTCTCAAACGCAAATTTACTCGTTTTGTTGAGCTGTCTCAGCGTAAGATTAGTTTTCTGCTTCTTCAGCTATTGTATTGCCTTGCACGCACACTTTGAAGCTAATGACCGTACAACTATGCACGGGTTAATCTCATTTACGGCTTAGCATGATACAACACTATTTTCAATGAATGTGACGCGAAATGACACATATTAATACTATGGTTATGGATTGATAAACAGTTCACTTCATACGTCATATTACCTCTTGGCAAGAGGCAAATTCGTGAAAGTAAATATTTTGTCATGTGCAAACGTGTTCCTCGATCCGGTCATTGATTATCAATTACAGCAAACATTAATGTGATTTTCTAATAGCTTTGCTTGACAAAAATTATAAAGTAATTAGCAAAAGTACATTATTCTTTAAAGCTATTGTCTTTAGGAATCTATATAAGTTCGGAAACTTCTTGGTCGTAATCTGTCAATTCATTTCACGCTACAAAAACTGTAATCCGCAATAGATCACTTGTAGATAAGAAAACCTCAAGATGACAATAGAATTTTGATTTTTACCAATCACCATGGAAAAAGATGAAAAACTCTAATAATTTATCATTTGAGAACTTGATGTGCACTCTTGTCAACGTGAAAGATCTTTCAGATCACTTGCCAGTTCAAAAGCATCAATGACTTGATTATTTATCCGCAGTCTACGTGGAAGTTGTAAAAATTTCATGAGGAAAGAAAATGGTAACTTTAGTTGATGTTGATGCATTTTCTGAGTCATGTCGAGAAATTAGTAGGCGTTCGCTTCTTGTCTATGGCTCTGCAAACCTTCATCCAAATTCACATTTTGTTTGAAACAAGGAAGATAAGTGTATAAAAACAAGTCATTCTATTCAATTGTCTTTACAGTTAAGTTATGTGATACAAGAACATGATGCAGCAGCATGGCATAATGCAATTTTCACATTCTATCAAGAGTTTTTTTTTCTCGAATGCTTGTTATGTACACTAGCATCAAAATCAGATCATTTTGGAAAGTGGCTCTGGGAGAATGTATGCTACGATACAACTTCGTAAACTGAAAAGTGCATAATATTTTTCTGCTAAACCTAATCGTTTATGTCTGTGTGTGCGTAATATAAAGGAGTGTCTGAAATAGTTATACAATCCGCAACCTTGATGAATATAATTTAAGAACTATTTTTACATGAGTAAATGTAAATCGACTCATGATATGTATGTTAACTGAAGTGATATTGAATGTACAACAATGTTTCATATGAATCCTATTATATTTACGTTTGAAATCAGAAAAAATGATAACGAAACAGACAGTTGTACACAGCCTTGGTAACATGTGTAAAAAATGTTCTTATCCATTTATATCATCAGCATATGCAGGTATTTATTATGTGTAGTTACTCATCTATTTTTATTATTCATTAAGTGTACCGTTGCGAGAGGGAAGATGGAAGAATTGTTATTCAGCAGATTTTCATTGTTCGAAACGGAATCGTCGTCGTTTGGTCTTGAGTGTCTACCTGCACCATTTGATTTAAAAGCGTTTCCTTGGTTTTTTAAGTTGTGGGCTGAAGAGAGTTGTATCGGATGTTTTCATCATGATTATCCTTTAGACTACATGTGTTTAGTAGAAAGGACGTCATGGGGCCTGCTGCATCTTGATTTAACAGGGCGCAAACAATGCATATAGCCATGAAAAAGATATTGATGCATTTTTGGATGACTTGCTCGGGTTGCCCACTGCTGTGTGTTGAGCCTAGAAGTGACAGATGACCAAAATTTTCCTATTTCAAATCTTGGTTTGAAACAAGCGCATATCCTGAACGCGCTTGCGTCTGAGAAAAAGGTGACGATGGCGAGTTTTAGGAAACAGTGACGTGGCGCGTGTGGTGAGGCGTTTGACTATCACGACACGACGTTGATGCACTAAATAACGGCTTCTTTGTCAAGAGCACATGGTTCGAAATTGGTTGTATGTATGTTTTTCGTATTAGCACTACCTTTTGGGTATTTGATGGAGGAAGTTGCTTTTGAAGACAGTGGGCGTTGTCGAGTAGTGATATCATTACAATGCTTGCGAGCAAACCTATCTGCTTTGTGTGTTGCTACATTAAAACTACGACCAGTTCCCATCCCCAAGCAGATGCAAAACCAATAAATAGATGAGATGGCACAAGTCATTAATAATAGAGTTTGCTGATAAGAAAATGATAATTAGATGGAAAATAATAAAAAAACATTTTTGAAAACTGGTCACCTTATTACGTCCGATGGCTTTTAAAATGACATACATTCAAGTTGGCAGGTTCTGTCATGGCAACTACTTATCAACAGTTAAAAGTTATTATAATATGGCGTTTACCCCACAAAAACTCTCAAGATTCTATGCCTTAAATTTCATGCAAATGGTAGTCACTTGCAGTACTGCCCAAGGTGCGAAAGGTAGAGATTTCGTTATGTTTAGAATACCGGTCGGTGTTCTGTGGGCTTTAATTTTCCTTGGCTTCAGATTGGCGTGCGTACGCGTGATCATAAGCCCCAAAGGGCTTTAACGTAAAAATGTTTAAAAATACATAAAATTTTCCTCCTACATGCGCGCAGTCCAATAATTACCAGAGTTGGAAGTTTTATACGCGTGTTACTTAACTAAATTTGCAAGAATCGTAAGAGCTGCATATACCAGTATGTTTCAATTAATACAAGATTTTGATTGTAACATCCACTTCGTAAATTTTAACAGCTCATTAAATTTCTTTGAGAGATTTGCAGTTATGGGGTATTCTGTTGGTCATACATTGACAAGAAACTTTGAATCTTGTTTCCTCTTGAAATTTGATAATAATTACTGCCTTTGCGTTTCTTCTTGCAAAGGCATAAAGATGACGTTAATATGTGATCACGTTGTTGAGGATCATCATGATGGAAATGTATAGAAATCAAAATTGCACAAGAGCTATGGTTAAAGCACTAAAAAGCTTCTTTTTTTAGTTTCTTTTCGTCAAGCATACAGTTTTGTCCAAGCTATTACGCTTTGGTTACACTTGCCTTGTAATTGGAAGAACATGACTGGCTCGGTGACACTGACTACGGTATTCTAAAGGACGGACATACGAATTAATGCGGAGCACGAAACAATGCTTTTTTAGTAAGTAGTCATGCATGCAAGGAAGAAAAATTAAGTATATACAATATTCAGGTAATAGGTACTTATAGATTAGAGACAAGCCGAATTACAGATCATAGAAGAGCACTTGCGCTAATTTTTTCTGCAATGAATTGTGAAGCTTGTATATTGCTCTCGCGTATATAAATTTCGTCACTATTCCTCCGTGATTGTTTGTTTAGAGCTACACAGCGTAGCGTTTCTAGAAATATGAGTTGCATTGTGCAAAAACTGATCAATCTGAATCTGAAATCCTACGTGAAACAAAAAACGGTTCAGGTACATCATGCATAACATAAAATGTTTAGGGTAACAAGTGATGACAGTTATAGTGTGAGTTTAGCTATTTGGATGTTAAAGCATCATTTGCTGGTCTTTTTTACTGCAGAATAATACTTGCTATTCTTCCACATGAGAGATTTTCACCTTCAAGACTGATATGGCGTCATAAAAATGATAAGTCCGAACGAAAAACTCATGTTTGTGTTGTGGTATGATGGTGGTATGGTAGAGTTAACATAATGAATGCTTTTTATGTGAACGAACCTACCTACTTTAAAAACTGTTATAATTTATGAAATGTTAAAGACTGCCACATGTAGACCAAGTAGTCAGTAATCGAGTAATCCGAGAGATAGTAATCCGATGCGTGACTGCATAAATGGTGAAATGATACCGGTCGTGGTGTCAGGATTTGTTGATTGTCTTGCATTTTTAGTTGTCATGTGAGTCCGGTGTCATACTGATGTCATGTGATCATAAGTGGAGGATTTTTACTGCAGTTTTAATGGTACATTGCATTTTCAAATTTGAATCATAACTTGCACGGATTTCATAAAGTAAACTGTTAAGAGGCAAATCAGCATGCAAGCTGTGATGTAGCAGTATAAAAACACAACGTAAACCTGCTGTATTTGCATATTTATACCCGGTGACAACAATCAGGCAGGAGTGAGTTGTAATTTCTTTGACCATAGCACGAAAACCTAGGCGCCCAGCCCAGGATCTTGAATTCATTCCTGAAAACAGTCAGCAGAAGAGGTTTAACCACCAAAAGCTACTCTTCTTGCTACTGTTTATATTACGGACAGATGTTAAAAGAATGAAGATGTTAAAGCTCTGGGACGACTCGTGAACGAAAATGACTTGTTCACAAATATTTTTCTGCAGCTAACTTTTCAAATATTTCGTCATTTTTAGCTTCGAAACAACTTAAGTCCAGTGAGTGAGTTCGTTCAATAACGATAACTTTATTGGATTCGGCAACGTTTGAAAGCAACGTGTAACTGAGAAGTAAACAAAATGTATTGTAGCTAAATATCGGGTGATGTTTAGAAATTAAAAAAATATAAAAAAAGGCCAAGAAAAAAGAAAAGAGTTATAGTGTTAAACGTAGTATGATTCGTATCACATTTTTTATGGTAATGGTTGAGTGTTTGGTAGCCACTAAATGTTAACTAGAACTAGAAGCAAATGTCTCTTTTTATATTTTAGCGAAAAAAAGTCGGAACATAAACTTCTTTATGATCCGTATGAGGTTGCAATAAAATGGTATCAGATCCATAGAGTGATAGCCCAGTCATTATGAAATTGAAGCCATTCGTTACTAAATTACTAATGTTTGGAGGTGGTTTTCGAAATCACATTGGCTATATGACTCGGACGTTTGCCTGAAGACACCAACAACAGAAACTTCACGGCCCAGGGAATTTTCGTTATCGAAAGAAGTAGGTTGCCTCATTAACATTTAGAGTCATGTATTGGGTTATTAATCCAACATTTTTGTGTAGAAAATTTTCTGAGTTTTTTTTTCGTACGAAAGTATCGCTTTCAATGAAAAACTTGTACATAATATTGGTTTGGGTGAAGCGGATAAATGTCAAGACACAGTACATTTGTCTTCTAATGTTTCTTTCTTTCTTTGGACTCATTCAATCCTCTCATTTTCATAAGATTTTGGTCCGTAAAATTAAGTATGGAGAGGTAGTTCCACCAGAACAACACGATTAGATTGTGAACTGAACTGCAAAAATGATTCGCGTATATTCTTGAGCACAAAATTAGCTGATGGAAAAATATTGACCTTACCATATTTGGAAACTGCGGCGAGAATATCAAAAATGAGAAGATAGGGTTTGTCCAAACTATCACAGTTTCTTCGAAAATGTTGAGGCATAACCGATTATCCACATCACCCACTCCTTTTACGGAAAACTCATGAAAAGAAACAACTTTTCTTCGATCATTTTCTTATCCAAAATTGCTAGCTTGCAATTTTCCTAGTTTTTCTTGACGAATATGTTTCTTGATAGCTTTGGCAATTGCACCTAAAAGAAGTTGGTTATGAAACAACAATTGAAAATAGAATTACCTAGGTAGGTACTACTCTCTCATAAGTCTTAACACACGTGGGCTAAAGGACGCGTCACATTTTCTTTAATATTCCTCCTTCCACTTCACTAACTACACACTTGCCATTTTGAATTTATGATTATAACCATAAAGCCATTATTACAAGTCGCGAATAAGTAACATGATTTTAAACTACAAACAGTAACAATAAGTTGTACTTGGTGTGGTAGTAAAATAATTGGCAGCCCTCATGATTGTATCGAAAATACGCGAATTGCCATATTAACCATCAAGTTAATATCTTTGTTAATTGAGCGAAACCAGAGTTGGTCCATGTTCTCCTATAGACAACAATGCATAATAATTATTCTTTTGCAATTTACTACGCTTTAAATAGTATGTGATGTTGACTTATGACTGGGTGAAATGTCATGAGTCATTCATGAGTAGCATCACACTGTTCAAGACACTTTAAACATCGTCTACGACAAAGTCTGAACTAAAGTCAGGCCAATAAATCTTTTCAAGAGTAAATTGAAAATTACACAGGCTTTAGAGATTTGACATTGAAAGCAAAGAATAGTGGCGTAGGTGGATACTTTTGCAGTTCATGAAGTGATGACTTTTGAAACGGCATATATCATGGAATATATAAATGAGGTACTAAGAAATAACATGGTTTGTAGGAGGTTCTCTATAACCAAAACCGACAACGACAACTATCCCATTTTTCATTTGAAACAAAAATGATATTCGAGAGAAATCTTCAAGTAATACTCGCTCGCTCACGTTTAAAAACCATGAATAACCTATAAGGTCTTGGTGCACTAGAGTGAAAATGGAAAGGGAGTTCAAATATACGTGATGTCATTTGCGATTGTGACTCTCCTGTCAAGGTTTTATTTTTCTTTGATGGGTAATTATCAGCAAAGTACACATGCATAACCGTAGTGGACATTGTAATTGGTAGCAAAAACTTGTCAGTTACCTTCTACAAGATCGAGATGAAGTCATGCCAGCACTGATTTTAAAGTTGAGTGATAGAAGAGAGTAGATTTAATGATATGATGTATTTTATTTTTTATTTTACGGACACATCAGGATGAATCAAGGTGCTTCTGTTTTGTTGAAGCATATTGTAACTGTCTGTTCAAGTCCGGCAGTTGCTAGCTGTCAAATATATTTTTCCTCTATAGCGATGTATAGATGTTTGATGACGGTTTTGGTTGGGAAAGGAAGCAAAGCAGGATGCGTTTTGTAATCCTTTAACAAGCCTGGCCTTTTTCTCTTCGTGATGGTAATCACATGATTACCGACATGAGAGTATGTGAAGCAGTCAAAGATTGAATGTAAATCATGTTGGGTGGGTATGATATGTAGGAAAAGTAAAATACACGTTTCATACCTCATCGCACAGGTGAGGTTTCATTGTTTCATATGGTCTCGTCTATATAATTGGCCGTTTGCATGGAAGAAGTACACGATTTTTGTTCGTTTGTTGGGAATGTCATCAGAGCAAGTACAGAATTTTGGTCATGTAAAGTTATACATACAATGGCCAAAAAGTGAGAGTGAACAGTGTACTATATTATTTGAGATTTGGAGATAAACCGTAGTTCTCAAAAATAATACCTTCCTAGCAACAGCGCAATCCATAAAAATCGTTTTGTTTGCGAGAGAAGCTCTACCCACAATTTTACCTTGCTTTATGCCTTTGTTCCATGGAATTAAAATGAGTTATGAAAAAAGTTGTTGCAAATTTTACGCCACAGGCCATAACTCCTTTTAATTATAAAGTAACTTTGGTCACTGTATGCCAAAATAAAGTTGCTATATGAATGGCGGCTTTGTAACGTTGAACGTGTGCGAATCTAGAAATATACTGGCGGTCGGTTGTTTCTCCTAATTAAGTTTACATAATACACATACAACTTTATTATCAGTGCATTTTAAAAACATAATTGCACATTGTGCAACGTAAAGATTATGAGACATGAAAATGACGACTTCTGAGATCGATAAAAAGTAGTACCTTTTCGTGTAAAATTTATGGGTAAACACTTCAGAAATCCTTCACTAAAATGATTTTGGAGCAAAGGCAGAACGGCAGCACAAGTAATTGCTTTGTTGTCATCAAATTTCCTTACTAGTTTAACTGTATCCTGCAGGAAATGGAAAAATTATGCCTCGGGACCAATTGTATGAAACTCTATTCATCATTCTCTAGCTAGACATCGTTTACTCCAATTGGGCTTTGGAAGTATTGCATGTGTCCAGAAATCGTATGAGTGTTTTCGGTGTGAATGACAAGGTAATGTAATTAGCTGTATAATTAAAAAAACGTCCCTTCTTCAGTTGTCATGTGGTAGTGGTGATACTGCTACACGAGGCCGAACTTCAGGAAACGAATGCCACCAAGATGTTGACTACAGATTTGAAGAAACTGCTTCTACTGCTGGAATAAAGTACGAAGCGTGTTCCGAAAAAGAAGAAACCCCTGAGGATCATGTTTACCTGTCAACATCCTTTGAAATGCCAGGTTTAATGTGTAACATGCCATTCCAATATCACCGACCTGTGATGTACGGAGGCTTTGCGAGTTCTAGTCAGCCAGCCAGTAATTATCGTAAAAGGAGCTGCTTTGGTGCGGTAAACAATGATGATCGATTTTTTTCCACAACTGTCTACGCAGGGACCAATTTATGCAAATGATTGTAATAAATACGATAGCGAGGTAAGGAGTGAAAATTAATTAGTTTTCTTCCTGACAGACGGAAGGAAAGGAAAAACTGTAATTGAACTCGACAAGATGAGAAATATTGTTATCAACAAAGTTTTCTAAAATATTTCGAACGTTTGAAACGAGTCAAAGTGATTTACTGCAAGCAAATGCCAAAGGAAATAAATTTAGCATTTTTTTACTAATTAATTATACTTTTTCTTGTATAAAGCTTTGAATGCCGCTGTATAAAGTAGTCAAGTATTCATAATAAGGAATTTTTTGAGTTGCCTACGCTTTGTAAAGTTGACTTTTAAATTTCGTCTAACATTTTCCGCTGAGTTTGCCTAACAAATAATTTATTTTCCTATACCTGTCGACGGCGCAAAAGAAAGTTGTTTGCTGATTTTATCAGAAAATTGGTTGTTGACACAGAAGCTAATAATATATATTTTTTACATTCCCTCAGAATCACACATCTCAGCCACAATCTCAACAGAACTGGAATAATATCGATAATGAAGATGGAGGGGGAAGGCGGAAAAGGTAATTTTTCTCCCTAACGTAAACCTTTTTAAGTTTTTGTAAACTCTTGATAGAATAGCATTCCAATCGTTTTCTCTCTATCTCGATTAGTCAGTAGGTTTTTAGAACGGGTAGATAATATGACTGTGTGAAAAATAATGTGTGTGGTGGAAGGCCGAGGAGAAAAGCTTAATGAGCACTTTCTCTAAAAATAAGCTGCCTATCCGAACGCAAGTAATGAATAGTTTTAACCTTAACGAAGGTTTAGTGTTGTTTAAAATTAGACAAAAAATGGACATTTGTTTTGTAGAAAACCGCAACGTGTCACGACTGAATATGTTCTGGATTTTGAATATATTCGTTGGTTCCTTTAATTATCATCTCAGTATTCGTTTTCCCATTTCAACTAGATGAAAAACGTTAGCCTTGTCTACAGCAAACTGGAATGTCATTACATGGAGACGGTTTACTACCACTCACTAGTGACTTTTATACCTTCGGGGCTTAATTAACTTTGATGATGCTGTAGTAATTCTGCTATAAAATGCGCAAGTACTACCAACACTGATTCCATCGTATTCATCATGACGACAGCTATCTGATAGTTGCAGTTAGTTACTGGTTTTCCCTTGTCGTTGATGAATCTGGTGATGATTGGAAAGGATTAGTGAGGAGCATAAATACTAGCTTTTTACAGCTTATCAGCAGAATTTCTACAACTAAGCATACTTTCATGCCGTCACTTTCACTTTTGCCGACTAGCCGAATGCAAACAGGGAATTATATCAAAGGGGAACATGCACGAGTAAATCATTATTTTTGTAGCGTTGGTGAAGACGCGCTTTGTTGTTACTGGATTTTTACACGCTACATGCATTACCTGAAGGTTTGGTGTTACCCTTGCATTACGTATTCCTATCAGACAATGCTTGAATGTTATTATTATTTTTACTCATTTTTTCCTATATATTTGGTTGGAGTCAAAGCTGCCAGGAGATTTTAACGACACCCTTGACTTTCCCATCAGTAGTTATGGCAGCAAAAGGTAGTAATGTATATCTTTAATCAAGTTAGGAATGAGAGAGCCTTTCAGGTCTTTCACCTAGAAGGTTCTTTTGTATTGAGGATTTAAAGAAAATAGTGTGTTACTCTCTCGTTTTTAGAAGAGAGCGTTAAGTTTTAAAAAGTGTTTTATAGTGACAGTATATTGTGGTGAACTCATTTTCAATCTTGTGAACGATCCTGCTTCTTGCAAGAGAGAAATCGTGTGCTTTTCACTCTTTTTCTCGTCATGTCTTTCTTTCTCTCAGGTTCTTGCAGATAGCACGGGATTATACAGTGTGGAGCTAAGTACAAGGAGATTTTTAATATTGGCTGTTGACTCTGCTCATTCTTTTCCTATGCTCCATACTCAATTTTATTGTGGCACGTTTCTCGACAGGCAATTTGTAACCTCTGAGGTCGCAAATTAAATTTTCTCTCCAAACTGATTTCATCAGGCAGGGAAGAAAGGAGGATGTCTAGGACGAAGCGACGTATACATCAAATCGATACTTCTGTGTAGATATGATGTTCTTGAACGGAGGGGATATGCGAATGGTGCATTATGGAAACTGGTACACATGGGAAACAGAAAAGTTATTGCGATGATCTAGATATTTCCACGCGATAGAAAAAGATCATGGAGAGAAAGTACTTATATTTCTGTGTAAATAGTCAACCAAAAACCGAGTATAATACAGGGAACGTAGGTCGTAGCTCTTCATCGTGTGCGGTTTGGTTAGTTTTGTGTCATTAGTTGCTATTGCCCTCGTGGAATGTTTGGCTGCCCGAATTCACATGAAAAACGAGAGAAAAGCACGAACGCTTTTCTTCTATAATCTCGGCCAATATTATATTTTATGGGAAGAGTGAATGCAACTTAGCGAGCTACAACTAAGTTGATAGTTTTTCTCGCGATTGAAAATTATTAAGGGCTCATGGCATGTCGTCTCCAGCAATTTTCCCGGATATTGTTGGATATTGAACAAATTATAGCTACGATAGTCGGACTGCCTGCCACTGTACGAAGCCTAAACTTGTTTTTCGTGTGTACTCAGCAAAAATATATTTGCCGTGTAAACGGTATGGAATTGCTGACGGTAAAAATCAACACAGCAAAATTGGCAAAAAATAAAGCCCACCTTATTTACACTATGGTTATTTGTTTGCGGAAACAGCGGTGATACTCTGGATTCCAGTACAGAAAAAATGTTTGTTCTTTCACTGAAAAAAACATGTTCGGGAATGTTTAAACCCAATTCAATCCGTATGGCTGATATTGACACCACTACTGTAAAGTTTAAACTAGGATGTATATTTTTAGATAAGTTGGAATGTATTTCTTCGTAGGTGTTAATGTCATACTACTTGATTCTATGTGTTACTGACAATATATAGCCTTCCACCCCGTTTCTCAGCCATTGGAACTGGATAAATCCAAGTTTTCTGAGTCTGAATGATTGTCAGTTTTGGAAAAAGTATAAAAAAATTCTCAATGTAGCCATTTAAACTACAATTTATTTCGGAATTTAAGGAATACGAGTCAAAGTGTATCCGCATTACTGTATCCTTACGTGTCATTTGAACTGGTTTTTTGTTGTCTTGGTACACGTCTCAAAATTCTGCAGACGGCAGCAGAAGTCTCTGTAAAGACGTTGAAACACTTTAATTGGGCTGAATGGATGACACGTACAATGTTTTCCCTGGTTTCGTTGTACGAAAGTGAAAGAACATTTGCTTTCTCCTCTTTTAAGCTTTCTCTCGTTTTTATACTCGTTTCTACGTCTTATGTCCTAAAATTCTTTTACTAGGGTTTGGAAAAGAATACCCATCTAAATTCAAAATCCAGCTTTTATTCGTGCATATCAGCTTGTTTAACACATCACCAACAGTCAACGACATTTCTCTCTAGTCAAACTGTTCATTCATCCGTGGTTAATACACACCAACTATATATATTCTACAAAATGGTTGAGATATTGTCAGATTGTGAAATCAGCGCTAGTATCACCATTTATTTTCTTCCTTGTTATCCCCAGGAAAAAACTACTCCATTTTTTCCGACCCGAAGTATTAGCTGTATGGTTGTGAAAGCACATGCATTCGGTCGTTTTGTGGTGATGGTATTCTTTTCATAGTTTGGCCAAGAAAAACCTGACATATTCAAAGTAGCAATGCGTTTTTGGTTGCCTTACACGAAAAAATGGAGGAGAGGCTAAGTGGCTATTACTATTCATACCGGGCTTCCAGTCAAAAGTATGGTATACCAACAAACTTGGGAGAGAGAGAGAGAGAGAGGGTCTTTTTTACAATTTGTCGCAGTAAAAAAAGTCTCAGGCATTTGTGGCTGCTATCAAAATAACATAGAAACAGGACAGCATTAAATCTCGGTGGAAAACGAGGAAGACATGTAACTCATTTGAAAACACGCTGGGGTTTCGCTGCTTAAAAGCCCAAGTTTTGTAATGTTACGGATATGAAGACAGGATTCTGCATTAAAATTTTCTCTTTCAGTTGAATTTAGTAGATATGTCTGGTCATATAACAAGGGCGGACCAGAGAGGGAATTTTCCACCGACAGAAATTCTCTAATTTGAAACATTGTAGTTATTGCACAGATACATGTTACGCACGAAATGCCATTAAGAGAATAGTTACGTAGTTTTCAGACCGCTACAACTAGCCCAATTACAGTGCCATCTAAAGTATACTACGGATGCGTATTTTGCTTGCAGAGGACTTTCACTTGAAAAAAAATAATGCTGAGGTTTTACGAACAACACAGGAATATATACTTTCATGTTCCATTCCGTATTAATTACACACGTCCTCCCCTCTATTGTTATAAAAACCAAGGCAATAAAATTTAATTATGCTAATGCAATGCAATCTAAATGCCAGAGAAGGTCGATTCTGTCATTTTCGGGGGTTTGCTTGCAATGTAAACACTAACAAACCTTTATGCATACACATTGAAAGCTAGATAACCAAGTTTGTATTTTTCTCCGGCTTTTGCCCTGGCGACAGAAGCTGTCGTGAAAAAAAGGAGAATGCTGGAGGATATTGTCTTTAGCTTTTTTAATAGGTGGTCGGTTACTCAAACAAGGAACATTACATGTTCTTTGCACTACGTTCTCTTTTGTTTAACATCTAAAAAGTTGGAACCATATTTTGTTCAGTTTCTCAACTTTCATCATTTTAGACGCTGGGGTGCAATTTTTTAGTTGCTAGCTCGCATTTCACATCTCAACAGTCATTTTCTCGGCTCCCATACAATTTAGTAACAGCAGCGGAACTAAAAAAAATCCCTTTAATCACACGGATGGTTTACTCGAGGATGTATGCTCTTAACTTGTCTGAACAGGAGAAAAAGTTTGGCTTCTGTACACGTAACCTTTCTCGGAAAAAGGTCAACTTTTTTTTCATTTTCAACTCCAGCTAGCAAAAACAAAAGACCAGAAAAAACCGTTTTTAAATGACCAATTCAACATTTTTAATGATCTCAGCTTTTATTGTTTGCAGGACTTTGTTAATGTCACTCGCCCATGATGATGTTACAGAGTAGAGCATTTGGGAGATTTTTACAAAAGACCCGTAATGGTCATCAGACAGAGTAAATAATGCAAATAGACGTATTATGTCACTGTCGCTGAGTTGTGATCCAATTTACTTGAACAAAAAGTACCAATATATAAACACAATTTATTTACACCCTGATGTAACAATGATATAAAATAAACACTTTAAAAGATACACCCCTGTGGTCACTTCATACCACCAGGCTCTACGCATACGGGATCGCATATTTTCTGAAGAGCTTCATGGGAAAACTCCATATGTAGTGCAAACACAAACAATGTGACTTTCTCTTTCGAGTACATACTTTCTGTCATTTCTCTTGGTCACTTGGGAAGACGGATGAAGTATGGATGTCCAGCTTGGGGAAAAAAGGGAAAGTCAACAGTAATATCATCGAAAAACAAGAACGATTGTTGTCCAACGTTCTCAAGACGAACAAAAGTGATCCTTGACTTAGTCGACTAGCATATCATAATCATTTCATTATACAAGACTTTCTAAATGCCCGCAAAATTGTAAGAAGACAATGGAACCCAGTCAGGAAAGGAGTTGAGTGAAAGGAGAGGTCATGCTGAAGATGGTAATATATTAGCTATATAGCCAGCAATTTCTTCGTCTCTATTTTTAATAACAATGTAATAAGTTGATCGTAGAAAGTTCAGTTGTTCAACCCAACGGGTCTTCCTTTCAACCTGTCTACTGCTCACATACCAACAAAATACCATGGGAGACCTTTTTTGTTTGACCAAAACCAGTACATCCTTAGGGGACATAAAAAGGCTACTGCTGAGCTTTAACTCTGAATTAATGCTATATTATTGACAAGACTCAGAGCTAGAGAACATACGTGTTCGTCAATCTCTCCAAAATAGTGCACATCCTATCCTTAACTTGGTATTATCTCCTGATTTTGATGCTACTAAGAAATGGAAATTCGGGTATTCCTTTCAGGACCACACACCCGTCCCTGTGGGACAACACTGAGCAAATGCGCATTACTGCCAGTTGTCTTAGATCTCATCATAAGCCCGGCTTCCTTATGAATAATTAATGATTTTTCGAATCATCTCTCTCTCTGTTCTATTTTCTTTCTAAAAAGGATTGAAAGAAAATGGAAACCTTTTTGTGATTATGCTTCATTCAATATAAATGCCAAATGGCTAGCATAAAAGGTCTTTGTAATGTGCTCAACACAAAAAAAAAATCATTCAATTTTCGTATCCTACGCGCACATAACTATAAAACTATTCTTTTGCCAAACTTTCCTAGACACTTTTTAAAATTCTTTTCCAAAGAACAATTTGCTCGGCTTTTCCTTCGTATTTTAATTACTTTTTGGTTCGACTGTGCAGTCTCATCTAAAAATATCCTACAACACCATCACATACAGACATTTTTTTCACACACTCATTCAATTCTTAATCGCAAATAAGACTATTTTTTCTAGCAATTAAGATATAACATTACATAAAGAAACTCATCACTAAACTATTCTTCTTGTAATATTTTTTGTATTTTAGGGAAGAGTCGGAGCGGGTGAACCATATTCTATTGTTCACCATATTAAATCCAATGTACCCAATAACCACTGTAAGTTAATATAAAAAACTTTATTTTTTTGTTTTTACAATACATAATTAAACCTATATATACATTCAAATTTATTTTACTATACAGCGTGTTTATGAAACAAAATCTCAGGGGAAAATGGTTTGCCAAGAATCATGAATTCCTAATGACTTTTTTGATAACCAGCCGTTTACTTTAAGACATGGAAAGATTACTAATTTTATTGTATTCCTATTTAATATTCATTTGTGTTTCCACTCAACGCAGACAAAATCTTTTGTTTTAATTAGTACACTGCCTCTTCTCATTACTGTCACATCCATATCATACGCCATAAAAATACTACAAAAACTCAACTTTCGAGATATCCAAAAGATCCTATTTCCCACTGGGAAACTAGGTTTGGATATTATATTCTGGGGAAGTTGGAATGGACAAAATTTTCTATTATTGAGTCACGGTTGAAGAAAGGCAACGAGTCACTATAACTTATTTGTATGGCTCGTGGACGTTTCTTATTTTGGCCTGTTCATCCGCAAAGTGAACATCATTCACAATTAAAATTGACAGAAATGAGGGATAGCACTTCGTAATGATGAGGTTGTGATTGAAATAGTAATAATTTTTCAGACAATTTAGGCATACAACCACAACCTGAGGTAAAAAAATAAAAACATAATTGTCACTTCGCTATTCAATTAAACAAAAGCCAGCTTTGCAAGAGTGATTAATTGAGGACAGGGCTTGTTTTAGGTATATGTACCAAAACCAAGATGAACATGAAATACGCAGAAACTCGAATATTTTCTTTAATTTTTCGTTTTTGTTTGCTGAGAAGTTCGCATTAGCATATTTTAGTACATTTTGGTAGCCGGAAATGACTAAAAAAAATCTCATCTCATCATTAATGATATCAGGAGTAGATGGAATTTTGAAATATTTCTTGTTCTACCGAACAAAAACCGGATTGGTGTTCATCTTGGCAGGAAAAAGATTTTTTTAAATGTCGCAGTCACTCAAAATCAGTTGTTTATTTTAGTACAGAATACTTTTCTTAAAGTTGAAATTCCTTCTAATTTTGCTAGTTGTGCGACACACAGCACCGGTAGAATGTGCCAATGGCAATGCTTCGCCCTAGATAAAAAACGGGAAGAAAATGCGATTTCCACACGCTGTACAATGCTGAATGCTAGGTCGCACCGAATGTTATTGGCTTTCTGCCTTTATAACTGGTTTCATTTAAAAGATGAAAAAAGCTAAGTAGACTTGTCGTTAATGTGATTGATGGTCTGTTTATGTGTACGGTTTCTTCCTTAAAATGCTCAGTATAATAATCCCGTGTAGTGCGGTGGGTTTTCAGACTTTTTGCCACCTAATTCATGTGGTTGACTACCATTCACATATGTTTTCGTTGGGTGTAGGAGAAAAACTCTCTGTATTTCTGGAGCATTACATATTATTATTATTAAGCCTGGGTTATATTATCTGTACGACATAAAATGAGTGTATTCTCGAAAAACTTCGACCATGTTTTGTCTTGTTGATGATGATATGTCATCATCAACGGAAGAAGCATTAGAGCAAAATCTTGCGAGTGACATAATGATGTTGCGATTTAATATTTGAGTTGTGGTGATGCGTCCAGCCTAAGCTTTTATGATATAAAAATGTTTACTTTATATTTTTCTCTTTCTTTCTAGGATGTGATACATACAATCTCCAACCCTCATGGACAAGTACTCCGGATTGTGGTGTTCAAGAAACATGGAGTCCAGGCTATGGTCGAATATCCATTTCATACACAACCTCTGGCATTTTAACGTGCAGAGTCTTTTCTCTCGAAGAGGAAAAAAAATCTCATAATTTATATCGGCTTTGCTTTTCCTGTCATGAGAGTAGCTTGTCTATTTTCTGAGTGTGTCTGAGAAGTGAATGACTTTTTATGCTTTGATGTCGGCAATTTTCAACTGAGAAAGATGATATTGTCAGTTACTGTGACTATTTAAATACGTCATGGATATAATGTGCTTATTGTCTCTTAAACTCTCATTATCTAGTTGCTTTGATGTTGATGTTGGTGTCGTCTCCAGATTTCGCTTGAAAATGTATTTTGCAAAGTAGGATGCGCAGTGCTTGACGATATTTTTCCGCGTAGCAACCTTTTTTATGTTTCATCGCAATCTGTACGCAGCAGTATATTGATTTCTGCTCGTTAGCAATCTATGTGGTATTTAAAATCCTAGTCATCAATCTAGTACAGAATGTAGTAATTTTACAGAGAGACTTAGTGTCTGCATCTTGCTCAGATCTATTAACGTCAGTTGAGAATCGTGTGAAAAAGAAGTTTAATAGAGATGTCGATTCCCTTGTGTTCTTCGTTTGGAAGATGTAGGAAGTAATTTATTGTATTTAT
>VICI01001206.1:0-24737 GCA_019593645.1 Akabosia matsudoensis | reverse complement strand
CTTTATCTTCTTCAAGAAAATTGTCTAATAGGATATTTATCTTGAGGAATTGATGCGTAATTGTGTTTTTTGTCGACACAAAACTGAACGCGTATACAGTAAAGTTCCTTCTCGGAACAAATTTAATCTGTTTACACCGCTGGGACTAATATTTTTTCTTCTAGGTATTCTGCTTTCCCTAAGTATATTAATCTACTCGAAAATTGCTAGCTAAACTAAAGAAAGCTGGAGAGAAAGTTGAAAAATATTTGTATATCATAAACTCGTGTATCAATTTTCTCTTTCAATTTGGATGGGAAGATGGAGAAAGGTTGTAATTTTTGAAATACTTTGCAACCAATTGCGCTCCAACCATTTTTTTCCTTTCATCTCCGACTCTATTCATTGGGAAGTTGATGAGGTACAGGATAAATGAAGGTATCTGACGGTTCAATGTAAGCAAATTACTCTTGTTGCATGAATGTGTACGATTTTTGTCGGTACTTTCTCGCACCATTATTTTGCTCTTTGTTCGTGCTTTGCTTTCCCTCCTGCCTCTCTCCTTGTATTGATTGTCTTGTCAGTTTGTATTTTCTGCTTTGGGGAAGTCTCTAATTTCAGAAAAGCCGTCAACAGTTCGAATTTTGCTACAACTACATGAAATCTTGCAAAAGATCATCATGTTTATCCCAACTTTCTCCACCACTCAGACAAGATTAGTTGTCACTTTTGGTTTCGCACATCTCTCAGCCAAGATGCCAGGAGATGAGTATATCCGAAAGTTTGTCTTCTGTCTTGGACTGCGAACATAATGCCTCAATGGTTACAAATTTCACTCAATTTGCAAGCATTGCCAGACTCTCTTACTTTTCTGAGAAAGTTTCATCCTCGTAGGCGTTTTGTTCACACTAAAGTCCATGTCGTCGGTAAGGGAGACACCGACGCTTTCCTTGTACAATAATTTTTTGAGCGTATTTTAGGAACCTTTTCGAGACCTGTTTTCCAAGATGCCCATGGGTATTAAAATATTATTATTTTTGTCAGATTTTCCGTCTCCTTTCAGCTTTCTCCGGAAATCTATAAAAAAAAGTAAAGATAAAAGTTTAAAAATTACAAAGTTTCGCTCCAATGCCACATACGCATATCATAACAAGCCAGCGCACGTATCAACTGTACAAATGAGAACGGATTCCTCATTTTGTAAGGTTTCTCTTTATCCTCGATTGCGTGCACTTTTCAAAGGAAGATTCACATAAAAACACGAATGAAAATACCCAATACGAATCGTAAAGCTCCAAAAACCATCACGGTTTGAGAAAAGACACGAATTTTCTCTCAATTCTGGAAACTTCATTGCTGAATAAATCATTCATTTTTGTATCTCGGCTTCGCAATAATTGCTGCGTTTGTTTTCCCCTTTATTGAACACATGAAAAGCACAGCAGACTTTCTCGTTCTTCATAACTTGATGCGTGTCATTTTGCATGTTGACCTTATGGAAATAAAGTCGGAAAAAATTGTATCGTATATTTCCCTTGAATAATTCACATTGCCAGAGAATATGGACAAAAAAAGAGGGAAAGGAAAGTCTAGTCTATATTCCAATGAATATTGGGATGGTAACATTCTGAATGCAGAATTATTTATTGATATTGCTTTCTCTAGTTGGTCAACAAGAGTTCAAGGCAGGGCTGGTCAGCATTTTCCTGTCCTTTCACGAAAAAGGCGAGTAAGCTTTTTCAGGATTTTATTTCATTGGCAGACTATGAATTATTTTGATAGAAATGCAATGAAAGCATGCAACCTGGGAGCATTTATCAAATTAATACTCGCGCAGAGAAGCCAATCGACTCTAAAATATTCAAATTGCCATATAAAGAACAACTCTGCATCCAATTAGGGCAATTGAGTTGCTTTAATAATTCGATTAGCTGGTATAATCTGCAAGTTCATATGGAAATAGAAACCAATCAAAAGAATCCGAGGTTTTGCTACTACAGAAACCCCCGTGTATTTCTATAATTAAGCTACAAATCAGCTGACTTTACTTAGTTCACTCTTGCATGTACTTTACTGAATGACCTGCCATGTGGCGATAATTTATCTAAAATCTGCCTCCAGCACTGAATTTATTCCACTAATTAGGAAGGTGAGATTACACAACAGGAAGTTGTGAACATTTTGTCAGAAACAAAAATTTTAGTTGGTTCCTCCAGGGGAAAAGTTCGTACAAACTTTTCCGTAACATTTTCAACTCTTCAGAGTTATTTTTATAAATTTTACTCGTTTGGGTACACCTGTCTTCTCATTGTCTATAAAGTGAAAGTAGCAAACTGCTCATACCTTCCCCTTGAATACTAATAATATATTCCATACTTTTCAAGTATTTTTTAAAGCTTCCTCTTTTCTAAACTTTCTCGAACAGCTCATCCCAGAAGAATTTTTTTTTGTTTTTTCTCTACATTTTCTGCAAAAAAAATGTATCCATCTGGCTGCTTGAGAATATTATACTTGCTCCGAGAAGAGAAAAAAAATCATCCTCGTGCAGCAAACTTTTGGCCCAAGACTTTCTGCATAATTAAGGTGATTACTATTACCATTGTGACTTTCACTCGCCCACTTTCTCTCTCCTTAAGAAAAAAGTTAGCCTGGAATTAGGAGACAACCACCTTCTGATTAAACGTTTTCTCCCCTTTTTTCTCATACATTATCAGACTATGTATCAACATTTGCCAAAATACCAGAACGACCAAAAATTTTCAAGACCACCTACTTTACCACCGCAGCAATCTTACCTTAGGGCTGGCTGTTGCCGTTTACCGAGTAACTTTACCAGCCTTAATCTATGGTTATCTAATGGAGCTAGCTACTTCTTTTTCTCAAGATAAAATATATTATGTATCCAATCCAGGTATACTTTGAAGTCAATGACCCATCCAACAAAAACTAATGTTTGGCTTTCTCTTCGCTCCTTTACTTTTTGTACAAATACTTTACTTATAAACAGTATTTTCTCTTCTAGCCGCAGTCATAAGAGCCCCAAATGGAAGATAAAAATGCAGCAGTATGCGGAGTTACGCCTGCATTTTCCCTCTTCCACGGCAAAGGATAAAATAGAAATGAACTTTCGCTAGAGATGAAAACGGGCAAAGAGCGTACATCTAATCATACCCACCTGGAGGGGCGTTACAGATCGTGTAATCTATTTAAAAATTTACACATGTGTGGGCATTTCACAACCGCCCGGAAAATGCACAAGGGAAACGTAAAAAATAGAGCTCCTCTAAAGTTTTCTCTTATTTGTGAGGCTACTTTCTCGGCTAATTTTTTTCCTGACTCGAAACTATTTTTTACCTGAGAACCAGCATTTTGCCAACATGGAAAGAAAATAACAAAGTTTATTTTATTGGACGAATATTACCGCATATTTTACGTCTAAACTGGTAAAGTTTAGGAAGCGAAAGTCAATATAGTCTTGAATTTTTATAAATTACAAGCTTTTTTATTAAATTTATTTTAAACTTGGGTTTAGTAAATTTTTATCTGTAGAGACAAACTTTCTCTTGGGTGAAAGACATGTATGCGAGCTGTGCTGTTTGCAGTCTCCTATTGTTGAAGGCTTGTTTGTTTGTTGGAAACTTTATTTCTTTTAATTTCTTTTCTATATTTGAATGTACGCCTGTCATCCCAAAACCGCAACTTGCTTTGCAGAGGTTTTTCGAGAGTCAAGAAATTTGTTTGTTTACCGCTACCCTGTTCAGAGTTTCGGCTTTGATTTGACAATAGGCAACTTAGGTACGTATTTTCGTACTTCTTTTGGCTACTACTATTTAAATTGTGGACCAAGTATACAACAAGAAAAGTTTCACGTTTATTCTCTTCTCTTTCCAAAGTTGAACAGATTTTCGACTGGATTTAAAAGTAAGAAGGTACTACAGTCTCTGTGGAGAGAATTAAATTCCCTAAACTCAATGGCTTTTGAATTTTCTAGCAAAGTAGTTTGAATTTTCAATGAAATCTTCGTCAACGAGCTTGACGAAGAAAGCCTCGAAAATAGTTTGCTTATTTTCTGAGAGCCCATTCAGTGTACAGCTTGTTTTTTGAAACTTGCGAATTAACTCATCCAACTAGGTATTTATCCCTTTTTTGAATTAAAGTTTAAGAATGGCTTGTTTTGTTGGATAACTAGCAACAAAGCTGAAAAGGAGTCGAGCCTCTTACGTAGCCAGAATTTTCTCATTTCATCGTTCACTTCGGCTACACCCATTTCTTCTCTTGGGATATAAACTACGTCATTTAATTTCCTTTTCAATTGGAAAGTTTACGTGACCAACTGAATTTTTCCACTTCGATGCAGTCTTTTTAAATTCTAAAAAAACGAACGGCTCAGGGTTTCATGAACTGTTTCTTTTTTACAAAATTAAGTTTGAATCTATACATGCGTAATTTTGTTTCTTAAGTGATTAGGCCTGAAAACAATTAGATAACTAGGGTTGCAAACTTTTAGCCATGTTGAAGGAGAAAGACTTCAAAATGGTAAACAGAGAAGTTGTGTGTCTTTCCGACAAGGTGTACAGGTTAAACCACTTACTTTCTTTGTTAACCTAACTTTCTCCGCCTTTTGCTAGACCAGCAGGTTTCATAACTTTTCTCCTTACAAAAGGTTCAAGTATGTCAGGGCATCTGCTCAGAGAGATTCTCGGGAAAGTCATAGTGTCCTAATTCCTCTAGTGAACAAGCCGAAACACGGCATTATTCCCTAGGAAAATACCGTTTCATGCTGGTAAGCTTATGATTTCTTAAGATTATAATCTTTACTCTGCTCCCCATTAAAGATGCTGTTGCTCCACAAACTTTTTCTTTAGTGATACTCCATCCTCTTCGTCATACCTAGTTCCTGCCAGCTCTAACCTAGTAGAAATGCTCGCTTGTTTTCTTGGGTGAAAGCAGTCTATTACCTTTTCTTGCTTAGCCAACAAAGGTTAAGAAACAAAACTTTGTCTTGACTTGTGTGCTCGGCTAAGAAGCAAGAGAAAGTTACTTTCCGAATGACATGTTTGACGTAAAACTTGGGATACATTTTTTTGCAAACTTACATAAAAGCGCAAAAACCAAAACTGCTTTTATCTTTTTGTCGTTAACTTTATCATAACCGAATTTTCATTAAGCCAATCCAGCAGATATAAATTTCATCTACAGTTTAAAACTTAGCCTCTATTTATATACTTATTGTGTTTACTCCTTTAAAGAATCTATTTTTGGGAGAAAGCTGTCACTATTTTCTAGCTGTCGCAACATCTGGTGGGACTGAAGTGTCCTTGTCAACCAGCAGCTCAAATTTCAAACTGAACTCATGTCGATAAACAAAATGCATCATCAGTTCTGAAACTTTTGCTCTCATCTTGCTACCAACAACTGCATAATTTTACACAAGTTCCATCACAAATAGTTTTTCTTGTAAATGGCAGAAACATGAGCGGTTCCCAGCTGCTACTGTACAGCTTCGCTTTTGTGAGAAAAAAACTCAAAAAGAATGTTTTGCAGCAAAAATTAGATTCTTCGAACAATATATCTGCAGTGTAAACTATGAAAATAAATAAAATTTCTTTGAACCCGAAACTCTCTCCAAACTTGCATGCAAACAAGAAGAAAATAAAAGTGCTCTGGTACATTTTATTAACAAGAATTTAAAAATGCCCACAGGGTATTTTCCTAATGTTTCCCTGTAATTAACGAATGCCCGTATACGGTCTCTCGGTGTTTTCTTTTTCTTTCATCTACGAACCCTATGAAACCCTACAAGCCTCACCATTCCGCTTCATATTTGGGTTTTTTGTCGAGACGACTCTTGGTGCATGCAACATTTTTCCACAACTTTCCGTCCAATAAAGCATGCATATTTTTCTCAAGTATGTAGTATTTTCTTCTTCTCTGCCCTTTTCCCACCTCTCGTCCTTCAGCCGTCTCTCATACACATTACTTTACTTTTTTACGTACATTCTGTATCGTCTATCACACGCTCACTTGACCTCAAAAGAGGTTTGCCTCTCAAGATGATGATTACGAGAATGGAGAAAAAGATAAAGAAAGCGGGCTTCGTACAGTAGAGCTTTCCTCCGAGGTAAAAGACCGACTATAATCCGTGTGCAACAGAAGTCATACAAGTGTAAGAGATATTGCATACATGGGTCGCCGTAAACCGCAAAAACTTTTTTTCTCTGGCTTCTATTAAAGCTTTACCTGTGGTGATTCGACGATGGAATAGAATTTTCCCGAAAAAATGTATATTTTTATCGGAAATATATTAGCACTCGCTCATCACACCCATCACTCATTCATCTTCAAGTGTAAATTTTCTCAAGAAACTCAAAAACGGTGTTTTTCGAGAGTGAAAGCACTTTGGAAACTCCATTAGTCTATCAGCGCGATGTTTTAGTTCTCACGAGGCATCATTTACGCCTCACTTGAAACAGATTTTGAACGACAGAAATTCTAAAAGTATAAAATGTACATGTACAACGTATAAAATTGAGAAAGTGGATTAGTAGTAGTAAGCTAATAGAAAATAAAAAAATATTTGTCGGAACAAGATACGCACAAAAAAAAGAAGATATTTTCAATTTCAAAAAGATTGCTGATAGAAATAAAATTGACGAGGGTATCAGATGACTTTGCAAAAAAAGGAATAAATCTACAAATACTTTTCTCTTTCTTTGGAAAAACAAACTTTTTCCTTTATAGAAATGCAGTTGTTTAAAAGAAACGGGCTTGTAATCAACTTCATCAAAAAATGTAGTATACCCGTAAAAGTGAAAAAGATTTCTCTAAAGACTTTCTCAGGAAGGAGAGAAAGTAATTATTGATGGAATGGATCGGGAAGGGTTGTCACGACCTTCTTGATATGATTATTAATGAGCTGCCGTGAAAGGGAAAATTGTAATTTTCCTTTTCTCTTTGACTTTCTGGTTATTAATCTAATGAGATTTTTGCGAGATTAATTTGAACTCGAGAAAGAGAGAATGCGAGGAGGAAAGAAGAGAAAAAGAGAAAACAGGTACACTTTTCACCTTGCTTGTTAGAAAAAACCATTGCCAAGGGGAATGGAAAGCATACATAAATGTTTTATCAAAAGAAGTTTTTAAAAACGTACGAAATTCACGACCAGAAGTAGGAGTTATCTGACATTTAAAAGAGGAAACTTGATAAAAAGAGAGAGTGGGAGCATACCTACGCTACTGCCACCATTCTCAGTTTTACACTTTCACCATTAAAACAATAACACTGTAGGTCTGTTTACGCACAGAAGTATAGGTTTATTTGGTTCAACGATTTTGTCGGCTAACTTACACAATCCATTAGACACATGTAGAGAAAGTAAAACGAAACATTTCCAAGAAAAGGTCACTTACAGAATCCAAACGACGGATAGTTTCGATAAAAATAATACATTCTTTTGCCATATTTAAATCCCGGAAAGGAAAACGAACAGAAATCGTTTGCTAAAAAAAATATCCAATTCACACGCACACACAATTGTCCCAGATATTTTCACACTTTTCCTCACAAGCACGTGTAAAAATATGTATGTTCCTGATTCCACCCGATTTTCGAGCTGGTTCTGACTTGCACTCCGTGATGAGACCAACTAAACCTAAACGAGCTCTGTTTGTCTTTAAAAGCACGTACAGTTTCTTTCTTCCAAAAGGCAATTTTCACTCTGCAAGAAAAGCAAAAAAAATAAACCGCTACTCTACAGCAAACTTTCGTTCCTGCCGACATATACACACATATCTTCTGCAGTACTATTTTTCTCTTTATGCTTTCACTACAGTTCGTTCGCAAAATAACACAGTATATTTATAATACGTTCATTTTGCATTCTGAAGTGCAGTATTAAAATGAAATTTCGCAAACTGTAACAGGCACCGGCGTTTTGATTCTTCAAGAGAGTATTATATCGCCTCCCTGTCAACAGGAACAACCAACCTGGCTGGGTGTACAAGTTCAACTGGCACCAAAGCTGAGCATACTGTTGCCTTTTTTTCTCTATCGTGTAGAGAGTAGAGTAGAGAACTCACAAGTGTAGAGAAATTGGGATGGTTGTGTGCAGTAACAATGCAGTCTTTCTTCGTGTACAAATCATCATGTTCCTAGCGTAGCGTAGTAGATTCTAGTCTTTTGTCGTCAGCACAACTAAATTCCATTCAGGAAGGCTAGGAAAAAAATATGCATACGTGATAGTTTTGTTTGGGACGTAACGTAGAGGGAAAAATGTAGTTAAAATGTGCTGTTTGGCATTAAGTTGTTACAAAATAGAAAGGTGAATATGGTCGGACACGAACAGACATTTTCACAAAATAAAAGAAAGCCAGAGTGCAGTGGCGTAAGAAATAAGGCAAAAAATACAACGGGAGTGTATTCAAAATGAAAAATAAAGGCGCTTCGTTCAGTATTGTAGATCGTGCTCATTAAGTAGTAACGAAAATTAGTGCGAAGTAGGATACATGTCGTTTGTTAGCTTAGTATCCCTAGTCATTGAAAACATGTGTTAGAGGAAGAAATGAACATGAGCTATTTGTTTTGTCTGACCTTGTTATTCATCAAAGTCCATTTTTTTCCGCGCGCAGGCAGATAATTATGTTCTCTTGTGAAGTTTTTGTTTACGGAAATCCAAGTTTGGGGCCATGATTGATGCGGTTGCGGAGACAGGCTGGGGGTATTCATAGGCGTTCAACTTTTTCCAAGACAATGTTCCACATCACTAAGATTCTAGTCGTTTTTGCAGGAGAAAGTGTGTCAAAAAAAGAAAGCGTTTTTGAAAGACTTGCAATTTTTCTTTCGCTTTGGCAGTGCTATGAAAAAATCAGTAGGACAAGTTTTATTTGCGTTTTGATTGAGCGCAGGCGATTTTTTTCTTGCTTTCGACAGTTTGAAGGGCAAAGGTAAACAGTGCAAAAAAAGTTTATTTTTACACTAATGGAACTTAATTCCTATGCAATTTTTTTGTAAAACTTTCGTAAATGAGAACATCTTTTTCGACGTGAGGTTAAACCGTCCTACGACGAAAAAACTGCTTAAGTTATACAAGCTTCTATCTTTATATAACTTTCGTTTCAAAATTGTCTAGAGCGGAAACATCAATTGCAGTTGGACTCTGTAACTGATTGTTTGTCTTTCTTTCAATCAAACTTTGGCTACCGTTGGAATTTCAACTCGTTTTGAAACTGTGAAGTTCAATGAAAATGTTTGAGTGTCGAAGTATTTGCATTTGCCTTATAATAATTGTACAATGTATTTTTTGAGTGAAAAGTATTTGGTCGAGGGTACAATTTCGTGTGGGAGTATAGCACCGCCTTTGTTCTGTACAAGAAGCCACTTAAAATATTTTAAACATGCCGTGTTTTTAAATTCTACGAAAATATGTCATTGGATCTGTTGCATAAAAGCTGTAATATGGCTGCCTTAAGAGGAGAGAAAACAATGGTGCTTAATTTGTTTCATCTTTCTTTGCATTACGAGATTAATTCCTAGAATCTTACACGAGTGATTTCGTGTCCTCCACGAAGAAGATACTGGACGAGGTTTTCTACTTATTTTTTAGGGCATTATATTAATTTTGGGAAGATAAACATTTGTATGTGTACAGTATATATAAATCTTTTAGTCTATGCATCCCAAATTTGCATTGAGAATCTACTGGCTTTGGAAAGACTTCTTTGAGATTTTCTTAAAGTTGATGTTAAGAAGACGAGGTAAATGATTAGGAGTAGAAGGTGAGTCAAAAATACATAAGAGGATAAGTCCGTGAGTTTATTGAGCTACTAGTCTTTGTGAAGGCTATGATAGATTGATTTTGAGCTTCATGGTAACTGGATGTTGATTAGTCATTTAGTCAATTATGAGATGATCACACCTAGCTATATGGTTGTATGGTTTTTCGAGCTCTATATGGCTTTTTCGATGCGTATGACCGAACAATAATAATTAGTAATAGTTCCAGCATCAATTGGCATCCCGCTCAGGGTTTCTTATGTCGATTGGGTTTATTTCAGTGACGTGTCGCTTTTATAGGTATATACATACTTAGATTGGTAAGACCACTGATTTATAATTTTTAAAAAAATCACCTGTCAGGTTTTGGGTATTTTATTTGCTATTGGAGTTCATCTCATTTTAGAGAAGACTTCTCAAATAGGTTTTCTCGAACAACCGAACTGTGTACGAAACTTTGGCTATGGTCAGCTAATTTTTTGTCCGTAGTATTTAACAATTTTGGATAGAACGACTTAAAATTTGAATGCATTTGAGCCTTGTTGAAAGTAAATTGTCGACTACTATGCTCCGGTTCGTTTTATACAAATTGCATGTCTTATTTCTGAGGCTCTCCAGCTGGAGCATAAGCTGAACTTTTGAACAACCCGTTTTTGTACACCCAGCACCAAGTACAATCCGCACACTTGTGCCTCTTCTTTGCCAAAAACTGGAAGAAACCATTGTTGGCAATGCAGACTGTACAAAGCCTTTTGGCCTCACCTGGATCGTGTGAGGTGAGGCTAAGCTGAAAAAAGAATGGTAGCATGAAAGAAGGGGCCGTATAGAAGTGGATTAGAGGAGCAAGCATAAATTTGCAGTTGGAAATCGTTTCTTGTTGCTTCGTTACAGCCTCAGAAATAGGACATGCAATTTGTATAGAACGATCCGGACCGGAGCATAGTACATGCCTAAAAATTGTAGCACAACGTAACAAATCTTTTAATTGAAGTTTATTTTTAGCAATTTCGAAATGTGTTCTGCGAATCTTGCATTATATTTTTCTAGTCTTCTTTAAATCTTTGAAACCTCGTCTTCGCACTTTCGTATCTAGATCTCTCTCTTCTCAGAACTGAATCAATTTCGCTATTCATTTCAGTTGTAGTTTTCGTGAAACGTTGTGTACTCACAAAGCACATAGCTGGAATGCCACGATCTGCTTACTGAAGGCGACGGAAAATTCAGTGGAGTGAAAGTACCACAGCATTAGCTGAGATGCTGCAAGCCCTCTTGCGAGTCTTCTCTGGGAGGGTTCACGGTTTGGCAGATCACACGAACAGAGAAAATCCTGAGATGATTCCTCCATAGATTTGCTAATGCTCTAGAACCCCTCATCACAAGATAGAATTCCATGAAAATGCTGGAGCATTTAAATTGAGAAAGTAAAAGAAACACATTTTATTCTGTAAAAGAGTGTAAAATGGAGAACATTTGAAGGTAAAGAGAAACAGTCCTTAGGTTCTCATGTACAAGTTGCTTTGGAATCAGGTTTTTTGCTACTTTCTCTGGGTTTAGGTAAACACATTGTTGTTCCACATGTTTTAAGCTTAACCTTTAAACAATGAGCAGTCCCAGAACGCATTCAACCAACTTTTTTTCTTTTCTCCGCACTTTCTAACGACAATTTTCTCTCATTTACGCTTCGGAATCGTTGGCTGTTATTTTAGAGTATTTCTCTGCATCTGAAAGTTTCCTGTTGGAACTGGCAGTCGCTTTGGTGCATCTTTTTTTTAACCCAGGGAAAGTTGCTATGACGCAAGGGAAATTGAAATTTCCTTTTTCCCTTTGCTTTCGAAACCAGAAGTGATACGAGCTCACAAGTCAACTGGTACACTGATGAAATAACCAGGGAAAGCATATTCCGAGCTAAGAGCACAGCAGAAATCAAACGCGGCTTTTTGCAAAAACCTAGCATTTTGATATGGCAGCGATAACTAGTTATACAACTTTCTCCGGGCCAGTGTTATTGTCGACACTCGGAGTAAATGTGATTAACGTGTTTATTTTTCAGTTCTCCTGGATTATTCAGGAAACTCTTAAAATAAAAAAGTGGAGCAGGAAGAAACTCGTTTATTTTTTATCTCCTTTCTCCAGGTAAACGTAGCGACGTTTTCCAGATTTTTCCCTGCATGAAACAAAAAGATTCTGAAGTTGTGAAACGCTAGAGGGGTAAAAGTGGTACAAATGTTTAGTATGTCGTAATTTCAGTGCAAGGTAAAGAAAATTTGCAAAAAAAAAAAAAATAGTTTTTTGTTTTTGCAAAAAAGCTCTAGGGTTTGCAAAAATGAAAAATAGTGAGCTCTTGAAAAGTGTTATCTGCAGAGAAGTAAAACCGCCAAAAGCTAAAGCCACAACTCTTGCGTGTACAAACTTTATCTTCTCATATTATCCCTGTGGTATTTCTACACTTGAAGGTTGTCTTCAAACCGGAAATAAAGGAAAGTCCTCTGATGAAGATTTCATAGCCAAACAAAAGCCGTTGTAGTAAACATTAATCTTCAAACCAATTCTTGAAAGTCAATTCAAATTTTCTCAATATTGTCTCTTCCTCAACATTCCAAAAATAGTTTTGAGCTCTATTTCTTCTCTTCCTTGTCGTGGCGATTTTACGATCAGCGGAAAATTTAAACGTCTTAATTTAAACAATAACTAACTCGAAGGAAAATTATTCCAAAAAAGTTTGTCCACAATTGGTTGCTTTCCCGGGAAACGTGATCATCAAGAAGGAATCCGCTATCTCTGCAGGAAAATAACAGGACGCTTTCCAAAACTATTTTAATGTCTTCGTTTTATTATTCTTCTCCCCTTTTATGTTCCAGCCTTGAAGAGTAAAACTAAAATGAAGAGTGACATTTTTATCAAAAAATGTACTTTCTCTTTTCTTAACACTTTGGACGGCTGATTCACTATCGCTCCTGTTAAAACACAATGTCAGTATCAAAACGAGCAACTTTTTTTTAGTCTGAGACAAGTCAGGCGAGAAAGATTACACAAAAACGAAGATTTTCAAACTTTCTTTACAAGCTTTTCATCACTCCGGTCCGATAAAAACAAGTCTGACTTTGTGAAAAATCCCGAGGAAAAAAATACTGCGAGAAATGGTACTACCTGTGACACATTTCCTTGAGAAATAAGATAATAAAGACGTTAAAGCTGTTTAATCATCTTTCTCTTGCAAGACATCGTTTTAATGAATTATCCCCTTGTTTTTTTACATACAAAAGTAGTATATTATTCATGGACCTGTTTATCTAGAAACTTTTTTGCAAGCGCGTACATCACAATCAAAGGAGCAATGATAACTAGAGAAATATGTTGATGGAAAGTTGGTCTCTTCTTTCCGCTCTAGTTTTTTTGCATATTTTCAATAAAAAAGAAAGTAAGTTTGGCTAAGTTAACTTGTTATATAATACATTATGGATGAACAAGACCTCCTTTCTTCCCTAGGAATTATATTTTTCGAGAAAAAACTTATTTAGTATACTTTCTCCGGGGAGGTTTTTCATGTTGACGTCTTCCTCGCGAAAAATCGATAGTCTCAGATGGCTCTATTTTTAAAAAAGAAAGACTTTCTTAGGCTCGATTTTTACTGGTGAAAGTCGAGAAAAAAACTAGACAAGCGCTGACATCACAGACGTTTCCACCTATCAACTTGAATGAAAGCGTAACCCTTTTAATTTGACCAGATTAAAACACTACAAGATCAGCCGCGCTGCTCTAAAAAGGCTTTCTCTGGCTTTCGGATCGATTTTTTCGGATGAAAAGTAAAGACGCACCTGATCCCGTACTCAGGATCATGTTGACTTTACAAAGGTAACCAGTAGGGATACACATGTAAAGGTAAAAGTGGGAGACAGCAAGTACAGTTTTTTTTATCATGTCCTAAGTGTAAGGGTAAAAAAGTTGAGCAAACAAGATGAGAGCATTACGCAGAGATTTAAAAAGCAACAAAATACGCATTACAACGTCGGCTTTTCTAGTGAAACTTGGCCAGACTATTAACCAAAATTTTCTCAAGCTTCATGATTATTACATTTTATCCCAGTCACATATCAAAAAGCCGACAGTACTACACAAACAGTTTACTTTCTCCCATACAGAGAGCACGGGAGAATTCATGTATAATAAATTTTTATGATGATAATACAAACTTTCACAACAGTCGCTTCTTCTCTCTTCATAAACGATTATAGTGTTTATTTTTCTCTCATCCTCTTGAGAATAGAGAAAATTGTGTGAAAGGAGAAACCACCGTTATTGTATCTAAAAACTTTACCGCCTGGCATGCCATTCTAAATCTCTGCCCAAGGCTATCAATGTATCACGCAGCATTTTCTGTGTCAAATGTCTGCCAACTTTCTCCTGACTTACCTACTTTTTAACACGAAATTAAAAGCATGAAAAGCTCGCCTACAATACTTCTCTGTCGTACCGACGACTACCTCCAGACCATTATTATTTTCACTTTATACGTGTCATACAAAGTAGTAATAACCATAACAGCAAATGAGCTGACAAAAGCAGGAACGGTGTCAGTTCGTGACGAAAAAAATGCATACCTACAAAGCAGTAATTGATTCAAACAGCTGGGTCGTAACCATCACCACATTTAACACTTCAAGGTGAGAGTAAGTTCTCTTTGGATAAAACCGTCTATGAAATATGAAAGATGAAGTGGAGCAACTGTCACAGTCAAAAGCTGACAAGGACACTCAGGTCATTCATTGGAAATGGTTTCAGCCAATTGATGCCTGTACACTGACAGCCAAGTTAATCTTATATATTACCAAACAGACAAGAACTGAATGTATAAGTAATCCGATTCATGTCCGCCAAAAAGGGGTATAAAAATAGCATTGTTTTCACCCAGTGACCGGGAGAAAAAGAAAAAGGAAACTCTGTAACTCGCCAGTGCATTAATAAAACGGAGGGTATCCATATATACGAGATAAAGTTTCGAGGCAGAAAACAAGCTGCACATACCAGTGTGTCATTTGGAAGAAAGTTTCTCCGAAGAAAATGATCACATCTTGTAATCAGCCTCGTATCATCTCATCAGAGAAAATGGATGGTTACATTTATAGCCTGTAGAAAAGTCATTTAGGGTGGGGGAAATTCGCCAAAAAAGTGAAAGTAGAAACACATGGTGATACTTATTTATTGTACTGTTTACATTTAGACCATTTCACTGACTTGATGTCCGAAACTTTCATGAATAAAAGACACCATGAGGGTAAAAAGCTAAACTTTTTTATCCTATACAAAACGACAGCTACTTTCTCTAACAGGACGTGTTCTGAAGCATTAGGCATAGCTTCAGTCTCCAAAAAAGAACCTTATTTAAATACTACTGATAGTTGAAGTCTCAAACTTTTACTTGGTGCTTTCGCCATACCCTCTCTCCTCGTAATCATCACCTTTCTAATGAAAAGAAATGAAGCAATTTCTTAAAATGAAGGGGGGATAGGCTAAATAACATGTACTCAAGCTAACGCGATGAATGAAAAAGGCGAAGGAATTTTAGCAGCAAAACGCATGTTACAGTGCCATTCGTTATCTTATCTTATGGAGTACATCTGGATTATGCAGGTCTTCGTGTGCGGTCGTGTTGTTACACAAACTCAAGTTTTATTTTGCAATTGCATCCACTTTTTCATTTATATTCTTGAGACTTTTCCACACTCAATTTCCATATTTTTGCAGGGTGTAATTTACTTTCACTGATAATGTAGCACGACTTATTTCAATTTAGTTGCAGATATATAATATGCAGCATGCATTTTAAAAGTTGGAGTTTCCTTCAAAAAGTGAACGTCTTCTCGACCAATAAGAGACCTTCTCTGCCAGAGAAGCAGGTCATGTTGATAGTGATAACGATGGAGAAAGTGTAGCAATAATCTTTCATTTTTCACAACTCCTTTCATAGGGCTTCATATCTTACCACGATATTTTTCATTTTAGGACAGCTGTAAAGACTTTGAGGGAATGAAAAAAACGAGTGAAAGTATCTGGACTGCAGTTTTCTCTTCGTATATTTTTATCACATGCCATAAGTTTTATCTGTGATTTTTTATAAAGTAACTGTCAACAAAATCATTACTTTTCGGCTTACCTTTTCCTGCTTTCTCCTTTCGATATTTTTAGAACTTTTTGTTTCTTTCTCAAAGCACAACCCACTCAAAAAAAGAACGCATTCCGTTAGTTCCAATAACGCAATGGTATAATCTCTGGCCACCTTTACTCCGAAAACTTCCTTTGTAGATACGCATAAAAATATTCAGTAATTCCTCTCACGATTTCATTTTAAAAGGTGTCCCGTGTTGAATCCCGCATGGGCTTCCCTTTGAAGCAAACTAAAATCTGTCGTTTTCGAGCTGCTGCGTTTCTAGTTGGCAGGTCGTTCATGTGCTGAGTCACTCTCCAATTTCGTAACGTCCTCACTGCCACTCGTAATACAGCTATCAACATCACCTGGGACGTTGTTCCATCCTTATCGACCTGAAAAAAGAATAAATTTATACATCATAACCACCGTATCCCTTCATACTTTCACCTCAGTTCGTCATCTTGTCACAATGCATTCTCTTTCTGATCCGAATCCACATCTTGCTTTCACCTCAAGAAAGGGATAGAGAGCGTCTCATAATACATATCTGTTTTGATTCATTTTGGGGACATTTCTCCGCTTTCACGTATCGCAAAAGAGATGAACACCTTTCAATAGAGAAGATGAATAAGTCTGCGGGACGGGAAAAAACTCGGTTAAAAGAAGGCAAACATATTTTCCGCCGATAATGGAACAGGAGCATCATTAAAACCGCTAGAACAACGCAGTAAAAGTTCTACTTTCTCCTTGGAAAATGAAGATATTCAGACGACTGAGAGAAAAGACAACGTCACATCCACGACAGAGGAAGGAAGTATGGTTGGCTGGATGAGCACAGCAGTTTTAATCTTTCTCGACTGTTCATTTTTCTCTTCTGCAGACATACTGCCCTAGATACTTTCTTTATGCAGTTGCCAGCCGCCTTCGCTTTCCGTCTTGTTATTATTCTTACTCTTGTTTTCTGTCACTCTCTGAGAGAATGGTGCCAAGAGAAAGTTGTTTTCACTTTGGTTCAAAAGATGGGAAATTGTAGTTAGTAGGATGGAAAACGCTTGGTGCTCACCGGGGAGAAAGCTTTCCCCCATTATTTTTTTACTCCCAAAAAAATTTCTTTTTTTTATATGGAAAGCCACTGCCGTGGTGATGGTTTCGGATAATCCGGTGATTTTCATGCAAATTGAAATTGGCCTTTTTTGTTTTCTGTGCAGACTGTTACATGCAGTGCTAGATTACCCTGAGCCAGCACTTTTGTTACAGAGCAAAAATAAAAAATCGGAAAACAAACAGTGAAACAGTATACTTTTTATTGTAGAGCCAAGTTGCCACCATGATTGCAAATTTTTTTGTCATCAAAATCATTCATTTTAAAGAAAAATGGAATAAAAGAGTCACCTATGGTTTTTTATTCTTATCCTAACAAATAATAGATAGTTACCTAGTTCGATTCTCACAATAAGCTTCGTTTTGCACACATTGTTTACTTCCAATGATGAAATATCAGCAGCGCTATACTCTCTTCTGTACAGTACAGTAACCTCCCGATTTTCAAGGTGTTTTTATATGATTTGGATTTCAGCGCTCCACATGCGTAAACTTTAACAAGGTCGTGAGAGCAAAAGTCAGGAAAAAGCCATTAAATTTGTTCGTAATCTTAAGAGGCGACAAGTTTGAAAAGTTAAAAGCTTTTTACACATGTAGGTCATCAGGATTAGTTCCCACCCTAGCATCATTATCTCTTTTCCTACTTTCTCTCCAAACCCAACTGTTTTTCGAAGATTCTTCGTACCTTCAAAAAAAGTGGCGAGAGTCAAGTCCACTTTAAATCCAATCGATTTATTGCTACTACCTGTACTGTCATCATCGTTTTACAAAAGAATAACAAACTCTCTCCGGATTACGNACTTTAAATCCAATCGATTTATTGCTACTACCTGTACTGTCATCATCGTTTTACAAAAGAATAACAAACTCTCTCCGGATTACGTACTTTAATGGGAACTATAAAAAAAACCCAGGAATATGTAGTTTTTTACAGCCTATGAAAAATTGCTGACAAGGAAAAAGCACCTCAACTTTTACTACCACTAAAGGATTACCTACGTGTGTCTGTTTTTTATTCTCTTGGACGAAAAAAAATTGCACAATCTTCAAGAAAAAGTATTTGCGATCTTTAAGGAGGAAAAAGTAGTACATATTTTACGTGCATTTACACTTTACACTTCGGTCATTTACCTTCATTTTGTGTAGACAAACTGCACAGGTAATATCGTTCCATGAAAATGGTCGTATCCTTCACAAAGTAGTTCCCCGGAGATTTAGCACTTCATTTTTCCTCGTCTACTTTCCCTCTTTACCCGCTTTCAACAGCACTCCAAGGGATGAAATATGAAATGATAGAAACTAAATGTAGGGAAAGTTTTTTTGTAGACAATGTGATACCATATCTTCAACGGCCATTGAACGAAATAGCTCCGGAAGGTTTATCATTATCAGTGAAAGTAATATACCAAAATATATTGTTTCGACATGGAAAACGTTTTCTTTTTTCATGAAATTATATTCATCAATAAATTTCAATTGCTCGCTACTCCTCGCTCAACTTGGCTTCAAGTTGAAATGAAAATTGGAAGCAAGGCCAAGGCTCAGCATAATATACTTTCTCAAAACGGAAACGAAAAAACAAACCGTATCGATTACGCAAGAGAATCATGCCCTACTCCTGTCGTCACGAGCCCCTTGAGTATTATGATTTCGCTCGGTTTTTCAAGACTGAGATCCTTAATTTTTTGGCAGTAAAAGTTATCCTTACCTAGCTCATAACTACATATATTTTTATTATTAAATTTATCTCGACGGATATTCGTGATCATCATTCTCTATTTTTGTTTCCTAATTTATCTTAACCCTATACCTATAAAGTCCCATTCTGTTTTCACTCCTCCACCCGAAATCTATGAATACTCTTTTTTCGATATCAGCTCACCACCTCGTTTGTTGTACTTTCTCGATGAGATTTTCGAGCATGTTTACATCCGTTTAATTTAACAAGCTTAAACTATATTCTCATTCTCTGGTTGAGAGAATATATCTCTTTACCTCACACTATTTTATTATTAGCTACCCAATCAAATAAATAAAGAGAAAGAGAGTAAAACCTGTCGTCCTCCCATCAGTTGTCGACTGAATAAACTCTCATTCAACCTGATCACTTTTCCTCACAGTAGGCACACATTCTTATCTCACTTTCACCACAAGCTCTCCAGAGAACACGCGTTGAATCATGTGAACGCTAGCCTGTCTGAGCGTGAAAGTACGCCTCCACTTTTTCCTCCATATGGTACACAGGTTTACACGATAATCACCTCCCAAAAACTGTCTTATCACTCCAGAGAAACTACCAACACAAATACAGAATATACAAACAATTGTGCAAAAGGAAAGGTACTTCGCCTGGGTAATTTCTCTTTTGCATGGCCAAATCCAAGTAAACCTATCCAAGTGTGTTTCTTTTTGCAATAAACAGGAGACAATTTATGGGAGCACAGGTTTTGATCGTTTTCTTCATGCGGAGAAAGCATGCATAACAATAAACGCATTGGACGGGGTACAAAAAGAAGTCCAGGTTTTTGTATTCCTATATAGCCCACCCATGTTGAATGTAAATTTATTGGGTAAACTTGTTTGTAAACCAACGCAAAAATGGCAAAAAAGCGAAAGCTCTACTATTTGTATTTCAATTGAATACGAAAATAATAGCCGTAAGTTTTCTTTTTTTTAGTTTGTACTAGTTTTCTCTTTACGTTCTCTATGTAATCAATTTTCATATAAAAAGGGAAAAATGTACAACAGTGCCATTTTACATTGGCTGTTATCCATTTCAAGGCGCCAGCGGTGCGTATTCATCCAGCCTTTTTCGCGGAGTGTGATAGTGTTGAACTACGAATGATTACAGTTTTTACACCAGTGAAAACAAAGGGAAAGAATCAGTTCATCCGTAGACATATTTTTGTGTTTGAAATGCAACAATAAACACGCTGACAATGAATTTTTTCTCTTTAAAAAGGATTTCACAAGTACGAGAGAAAAAAAGATTCGCTGCTTAATAGACACGGTTCAATAGTTTGCAAAAGGGCTTTATCTATTGCCATTCTAGATAGCTACTTTCTATTCACCAGCTGAACTCTGGCTGCCATCCGAAGAGAAAGCACGAGAGAGAGAGAGAGAGAGAGAGAGAGAGAGAGAGAACAGCTAACAAACTAATCTATATGTGCGTGCTGCCATTAACTAAATGGAAAGTTTTTGCAAAAACAGAGCTGGTTGGGAAGCCCTATTCAAATCTCTTTTTGAAGAAAGCTCGCCTCTTACAATTATTCAGATTTCCAACAAACATATACGGGCTCTGAGAGAGAAAGTGATAAATAAAACATGCCAAAGAAAGTTTCTTTTTCGAATTTACAGAAAAAGAGAAAAAAAGAAGACGAAGGACGAAGAAAAAACAACAACTTGTTTTAAATTGAATACAACCATGTTTCAAAAGTACAAGGATAAAGTAAAAACATTAACGGCGAGCGTTGAGATGGCCATCTTTAAAAAAATTAAATAAGTTTATTGGCTGATTTTTAACAAGAAAAAGTAAAGGGGTAATCTTTGTGAAAGTTCAGCCAAACAAGATTTGAATTTTATGGGCTGATGTACAATCGGAGGAAACTGGTTTAGACTTTGCGTGCTCGTTTGTTGTTGTAGCCCAGCAATCAAATGAGAAACAGTTTGTTCCTTTAAAAACATAGATACGGAATATTTGGAGGGCTTTACTACTTCCTTTGTACTTTATCTGAAACCTTCATAAGGAAACAGAGACACCCCAGTAAGACACGACCCCGTTTTTTCCACAGCTTTTGTTCGGGAAGATAGGGAAATGTCTGGGAAAGGGAAAAAGGGTATTTTCGGTTACGAAAATCGTAATAAAAATGCACTGCGCTTCCCTGTTCCCGAGACAGTGTTTCGTAAATATTATCATATGCGAAATACTCACGTAATACACTACGGAAGACCATATGCATTCCAGATCCGCTCATAAATCATGAGTAATCAGCTCGTAAAACGCTTGGGCTTCCCGATCGTAAACCTTACGAAAAAATAACATGTGAAATATAAGGCTGACATTGTGGAGCTCGTTTGATATGTTTCAAAACACCCCAAAACTAGCCGAGGTCTATTTAAAAAGGTGCACATGAGAAAGCAAACATGCTTAGAACAAGAGTCAGTGTTGTTTGGTAGTCAGAGGAGCTGGGATGTGCTGCACGATAACGAAAAAAAAGACAGAATGGCCAAAATTAGTTTGATTCCTGATTTGTACAGTGTTGTTTCGTTTGTTGACGAAGAGAATGTCCTTTGTGTCTAGACTCATACGCCAAAGGTAAACGGCATGAGGTTCGTCATGTAAATAATCGGAATCCAAATACCACGGACGGCGACACGTCAAAATGTCGTCTCAGAAAGCGGAAAACTGGGGTTCGTGGAAGGAATCTCAACAAAAGGCCAAAACTGGTTCTGAACGATGATCTGCTGAACAAGGACAACACAAGTGACGAAAGCAACTCGCTCTGCTCATATTCTCCTCTTCGATCGGATGATGATGAAGAGTTGATTGACAAAATTGAAGGTGAGATAGTTCAGTGTGATTTAGGTGTGTGTGTGAGTGTCCTGCTAGTTAATGACGATGATTTTGTTGTACACAGGAATGCAACGAGGTCAGAAGTCTCAAGAAGCATTGAACTCATTGCTAAGTAGCCTGAGAACATCCAACACTCCCGAGCCACCTGACGACAACATTTCTCATCAATTGACGAGGCGTTCTCATGCTACACCAGTCAACAGCGTGACCAACACATCCACTTCAACTCCTCCGCAGGCTACATCATGTCCAGTTTCTGTTACTGCACAATCAGACAGCTTTGGGACAAGAAACGGATTACTACAATCAACAACGGATGTTTTGTTTTTATTGGAAGCGTTAGAGAAGCGTCAAGGAGGTAGGTGTTAATTAATAAAGATTGAAAGAAGAAGTAGATGAAGTAGGGACAATGAAAAATGCTAATATGCTACTTCTATTCTTAATATTATTATTTTCAGAACTGGAAAGAACTGTTACCGCTGCATTAGTGGACATTAAAGCGGATCTAAAGGAACTGCTTTTCAGAACCTCGGCGTCATCAAAAACCTCGCAAGGGTCAGCTCGGTCAGCAATACCAGTGCAGCTTCCATTGGGAAATAGTGAGATTCTTATGGAAATAGAGGATTGGATCGGAACGAAGGACAACTTTGACATTTTAGTAAGTGCTAAAGCAATGGTTATCTTCTTGTAAAAATTTGTATATCCACGGTCAAGTAATAAATTACTTTGTCGTTTAGGTCAGCTATTGCTCCGTTTTTGGGGGACAGCAGCTTGGAAAAATTGTCCGTAAGATACTTAAGAACCTATTCACAACTGAATTCACCCGTTTGATCAACTACACTGGGTCAAACAACAAGATAAGTTTTGAAAAGCTGAAACTGAAGCAAGTAGTAATAGGTACACTGCACTGGAATAATTAAGTATATTCTTTGTTGTTATTTTGGTTTGCAAAGCCCCTATTGTTTATGCTTAAATGAAAATTTTTTCTTTAATTGCAGATGCTGCAAGGAAAAATGAAAAACAAGAGAAGGCAGCAATCCATGATATTGAAGACATAATTAAGAAGTGGTTTCAAAATGCGAGGGACTTGAACGGGGGCCGCACATCACGAAAAAGAAATGTCGTCTTACAGGACCAAGAGGAGGCGAATAAACAATGAAGTTTCTCAGTTGCTCCAGAACATTCAAGCTAGTCAACACGAAAAGAGGGAAGACGCAGTTATTGAAGTGACCAACAGTGAAAGTGTAAACATTTCCAACATTAGTGACGATAGAAGTTTAGATTTAGACAAATATGAAGGTCCTGTTAGCGGTAGAGAGAGCGAGCAAGTTTCAGGCAGTTGTATACAAGTTGATGACGATGGGCACAGTGAGGAAAATGTGAAAGATATAAAATTAGAGTTAGCACAATGGTCTATTCAACACAACATTAGTCACATAGCCGTGTCGGATCTTTTAAAATTACTTCGCACTAGGATTCCTGAGTTACCTGCATGAGCTAAAACGCCAAGAAAATCATGTGTTCAAACTGTTGTTGGGGGAAAATATTATTATTTTGGTTTAGGCAAAGGATTAGAGCGTGTTCTTCGGACTAACGAGCCAACAAACTTTCAGTTTCCCAAGTTCCGTGGTGAGTCGTTTTTGACTCTTTCTATTAGTTCGGACGGAGTTCCTATATGTAAAAGCTCAAATATTTCCATGTGGCCAATTCTAGTATTAGTCGATCAGCTCCGGAACGTAGGCCCTTTGCTAGTAGCTTTATATTCTGGTCAGTCAAAACCAAGTTCTATATTTCAGTTCTTAGATCCATTGATAAGTGAGTTGCTCCATTTACAGCACAATGGGATTCTTGTCAATGGCAAATGCTTTAAAATTAGGATTAGTTCCGTAGTAGCAGATGCACCTGCAAGAAGCTTTTTGAAATGTGTGAAAGGCCACATGGGTTATCACCGTTGTGAGAGATGCGAAGAGGAAGGTAGCCACATTAACAATAGAATGGTATTTTTAAACATGTCAGCCAAACAGAGAATTGATGAAGCATTTCGAGCAAAACAAGACCCTGATCACCATAATACACAAGTTGATTCTCCATTACAAAAGCTGGATATTGATATGGTGAAGGATTTTGTACTCGATTACATGCATTTGATATGCTTAGGTGTGATGAGGAAACTTTTAAATTTATGGATATCTGGTCCACTAAATGTAAGAATAGGCAGTAGAAAATGTGTGGTTTTAAATACTGTAATACAAGAATGTGCAAAAACGTTTCCATACGAGTTTACACGTAAACCAAGGTCGCTCAAAGACTTAAATAGATTTAAAGCAACAGAGTTCAGGACTTTTCTCTTATACACTGGGCCAACTGTTTTGAAGAATATTTTAGACAAAAAAGCTTACGATAACTTTCTATTATTACATTGCCCAATTCGAATTTTGTTAGGTGATAAAGCTAGTGATGCTAGATATAATGAGCTTGCTAGGTACATGTTACAAAAATTTGTAAAAACGGGTACGGCGCTCTATGGTTCTTCGTTTTGCATTTATAATGTTCATAATCTAGTACACATAGCAGACGACGGTTTGCGATTTGGGAACTTACAAAATGTAAGCGCATTCCCATTTGAGAACTTCATGCAAAAATTAAAACGCTACGTAAGGGGTCAAAAGCTTCAGTTAGAGCAGGTTGTGAATCGCGTTATCGAAGAAAATAGCTTAACAAAAGGCAGCACGTATTCTTCAAATTCAATGGGTATGGATAGTGTTGGTTTGCATAGATCCCATGTTACGCTTAAAGGTTTTAGGTTTTCTCGAAAGGAAGGCGACAACTGCTTGATAGATATTTTTGGTCGCATTTTGATAGTTGTTCAGGTCATGGACAAGTCATTTAAATGTTATAGACTAATCAAAGATAATGTCAGCTGGTATCCAATCCCAAGTGAAATTGTTGACACTTTTAAGGTGACTAAATGTAGTGATATTGTACCCATAAGTTTTGCAGAGGTTAAGAGTAAATGTATCATAATATTACTTGGGTAGCGTTTCTAACGTATACATGCCTCTCAACTGTGCTTTGCTTCCGTATGCTCTCGCAGTGAATGCTCAGCTGTTCAGTGTTTATGTTTCGCCTTTACCGAGCCATGCCACTGTGTACACAATGTTTTTTCTG
>VICI01001205.1:0-24745 GCA_019593645.1 Akabosia matsudoensis | reverse complement strand
AGATAGCCATTCAGCCATGTATTCTACTATCAATTTTCTTTCCTAGATACAAGTGTTTTGCCCGGAGCATTTATGACATATCATCATTTTCTTGCTTGCTTCACGTAAGTCCTTTGGATTTCATACTCAGTCCATCTTTTTTATCCTCAAGAACACTATGCCATTTCCACAAAAAGTCTTTTTTTACGGCGTTCTGCTGAAAAAACTGAGTTATGATACACAATTATCTATTTAAGACGTTATTTTAACGACATTGAATCAGTGTGGAACAGATGCTGCTTTTATTCGTTACACAAAGTCAACTTGCATTTGAGTCGCATCTGTCTGACGTAACTTATGCATAGCGATAAGAATGAGGCAGAGTGCGCAGAACAGTGACTATTGAGAGTGACATTTATTTCACAGGTTAGTATCTCATTAGGCATGTCAGTTTGCTAAAGAAGTTGTATAGGAAACACATAAAGAAAATTTGCTATATTTCTACTGGGATTACTATCATCATGTTAACATGCATGTCAAAGCCAAAACAACACACAACACTCTACTGTGTAGTATTTGCTCGAAAACATCAAGCACAACCAGTGCTTGCCTACATAGTTTTTTCTTTCTTCTCAGTATTTACAACCTAACAACAACTCCATTCCAACGTTCTGTCCAACATATTGGGAAGAATGAGAGTTGTAAAAAAAACTCTCAATACATTCTTCCCAGCTTCACTCTAAACTCAACTGCTCTACAGGATTAGAAAATGCGCGTAACACTGATTTTAACCGATTTCAGCCATTAGTATACCGAGATTTTTTCCCTTTACTTAAACGAAACAGAAATATGTAATCTATCGATGAGAAGCAACGTAGAAAAACGGAATTGTATTTGTTGCGTTCCCTCATTTATACAAGATTGCTTGCTATATATCGTTAACGTGCATTTTTATATAAACACGAAACTAAGTAGTCTCTGGATACTAGCGAGAATTTCAGACGGAAATTCACTTTCCTTGGGCTTTCCTATACCTCCGAAATATCGAACATGAATGGAATTCTACGAACGTACAATCACTTTCATGTCCCTGGTAGGGAAATAAAAATATTTCTTGGACGTTTACAATATGGCAGTATATATTAGTATGCCTTTTTTCTTTGTTTTATGTGGTACGAGTATGTTGCTGCACCTATTAGAGTTAGAATGATTAGTAAAGCTTCTGTGAAAAATAATAATAATAATAAGCCTGGCAAAGTAGCTGCCTAGGGCGAACTCTGTGCTGACATCCTCTCAGTATGCTTTTGAGGTGGGCAAGTACAATCGAAAACGTTGGTGATGAGAAATTCCTGAGCTGTAATGCCACTTGAGCAGAGGAAAATAAAATAAAATATCCTGGACAGTTTTAAGAGTTCACCTGTCCGTTAGTGTATAACATTTTACGATTATTTCTGATTGCGATGATGTTTCGTAAAATAAATATATGCGCTTTAAGATTTGGCATGCAAAAAAAACGTAAGTCTGTCTGTTGTAGCGTTTCAAAAAACTTATTTTGACCAAAGACGTATTTCAAGTCAAAACTGAGTCGAGATAAATGTTCTATTTGCGTTGGGATCACTTGTCAGGCGAAAATGTTTCAGGGCATGAAAATGTTGTGCACAATCTTGTGCTGTTATCAACCGAAAAAGCAGTTTTTTGACAAATGCCTGTTTTACTAGCACGCTTCCCTCTAGTATTAATATTGCATGTATGTAAATCTCAAGCGTGCTCATTTCTTATGAGCGTGGTCTTGAGATTGTGTAGGTTGTTTTCCAATCATGTTGCCTACCCAGTTCTCCGGACTTTTAACTATGAAGCATAAGGTATACAGTCGATATAAAAGTATATATGCATGCAAATAGAGAAATGCATATTATTTAAGAAGTTAAGAGTGAACATGGAATTCATTATGGGCTTCTGTAGTTTCTCTTTGTTGAACATCGTCTGAAGTACTATTCTTAATCTAATTTTCTTGAGATTGCGTTAATGGCTTTAGTTGGAAGTGGAAAATGTTTTGGAGAAAACGTTTGAAGTAAATTATTGCGTTAAAATCAACAGTGCATTATTTTCTCGGTAAGATTTCTTTATAAATGTACCTCGGGCTCGTTTGTCACGATATCCAACAAAGATTTTCATACTGAAATAGCATGCATGGTCAGATCCTTTTTTCCCAGCCGACCAGTCAACCGTGTGGCCTGATCTGGCGCTTACTATGAGTCAAGGCAGCGAAGAAAAAAAACTCACACGCTGTCCATCGTCACAGCAGATACTGACTTCTGCCAGGGAACTAGGTGGAATGTCTGGAAAGCCGAGTAAACGCAGCAATACCATCTCTTGTAGTAATTTGAACAGCGCGTTAACTTGGAAAGAGGGTGGCAGTGGTGGCCTAGGGGAGCTGAGCCAGTTCATTCATGACACATAGGTTGTAAAGCTTACGTTTGCCTCTTTTTTCTATGAAGAGCTCCAACCGAAACTGCTTCCATGTTACCCTCACGAGTGTTGAGAGGATAGGCTTTTAGCTGAAGCCCTATGCATTCCGTGTTACATTTAAAGATATTGGGCTTAGGACTTACATAAGCACCGCTACTGCCAGATATCTTTCTGTATTTGCCAACACAGAAAGGCTTCATACTCCTTATGTGACGGAAAACTGAAGGTTGTTGGGCTTGAGAAATAAGAGACAAGTATTATGGCTCTCGGCAAAACTGATGATGATGATATAATACATACTCTGGATTATAGTAGAATGAGCAATGAAAATAATGAACCGGAGAGGAAAGGACAGCAGAAAGGGTGTTCTGGTCGTAGTAACAACGAGCACACGTAGACAGCGAACGAACAACCAGCAACAGAGAACAAAACAAAAAAAGGCAAAAAGGGCAAGGTATTTTGGCGATGGTTTCATCTTATGTGTTCAATGAATACGCATACCACACATCAATCCAGCTAAAAAAGACGCATTCTCAGATGAAAGCAACTTGCAAAGATGCAAAATAATAGGAGAAAAAAGCTATACACTTGTGAAGCAGTCAACAATCGAAATGTATTTTTCAACAAACAAAAAAGAAACGTAGAGTTACAAGCCTGGAAAAGATATTCACGAGAGAATGCTTCAGCACAATCCTTCATTCTTGGTTCAGAGAAGAAAGATAATCCCTTTGTTGGGATACGTTATATGCTATATGAAAAAAAGAAAGAGGTAAAAAATTGAAGAGATCAGTATAACATTCCTCTTGGACATGAAAGATGATGACTACCAATATTGTATTTTGTAACATAAAAGCTAGCTAGTTCATAGGATGAATCTTACAAAGTATGTGAAAACACCTTCTGTCAGGAGCAGGGGAAGTTTTTTACAGACGAAAATGGAGTTGGAAATGATAGATTAAAGCTTCTAGCACAGTGTAAAACTAAAGGTTATACAAATATATAGTAGTATGCATAATGGTCTACTGCTATAATTTGGTATCTTTATGAATGGATTGAAATGCTACCTTTTATTTTGAAGCAGTTTTCAGATAGACTTAATTCAGCATATGCAATCATAAAATTTTAATGGAACACTTTGTTTAATTCCTTATAAATTCACGATGTTCTTGCATGCATGGCGTATATTACCTACGATTAATCCGCATCAAAGTTAACACAGCAGCATTCGATCATTCACAGCATTGCATTAGATTATTTTTCTAGATTTTTAATAGCTAGCGCTTTTAATTGAATAACTAAGGAAAAACTGGAGCTTGAACTACCTCCAGGAAAGATTTCCATTATCCTTTGTGCATAAAACAAAAAAAAATCTTCATTAAAAACGCTAATCAATCATGCTGCTCGACAAGATAAAGTCACCCAAGAAGATCCGTATTGTGTAACATCATCATCTTCACTTTTCTTGGCATCGCTCTTCCTCTAACCATTTCTAGCCTTATTATCTCTCTCCTTTCTCCCTCGCCAACTAGCTTTTAAAAAATGACATGTGTGAATTGATCATATTCCTCTTGCAAACTCAGCAAGGTGAAAATATCAATATCATACAGATTCATCCAGTGTGCACTATCAATGTGGAATGCTATTCGTCTCCAGATCAGCAGTACAACTTTGCTACCCATGGTTAACCCAAGATATATAGCAATATTTTACTCAAGGAATATGATTCAATCACGGTCTTACACTTTTATATTATTAAAGCAATATATCTATATTGAATACGCTTATTTTTTATTTACGATAAATATGACGTTTTTTTTCCTTGCTTTGCATCGTTTTTTCCTCCTGCGGATCACACGAAAAGTATGGCTATAACAGTGGTGATGATATATGGATATGGAAGATGATATGATGATGATCATGTATGCACACTGCTCTGAGTAAATACGCTCGTCCATCTAACTAGGTACATATAACAAAAAAAAAACTGACGATGATGACTTAGATCACTCGGCTAGCTTTGCTACCATATTTTACTATAGATCTTCTCTATTTTCTCAGAACTGAGTGAGTGATAGCGAAAATTGTTGTTGTGTAGCTTGGTAGTGACACGTTCTTACGTTGGACTTAAACCGTATGAAAAAATTTTCGGTTGTACATAATCATATATGCATTCTCTCGCGTAGTGATCGGATGGTGGTATTTTTTCCTATAAAAAACGTAACAGTTTATGAATGTTTTTTTTTGTATGTGTCCGCGTCCACCTCCTTTTCGACTTTGTTAGCTTGTTGTCGATACGGCTACAAACCCTCTTTTCTCTTTTTTTTCGTCCTCTTCGTCTCTGTCTCTCTCTCTCATTCCTTACGAACGATTAGACTTTAGTTCGGCTCGTGTATGTACTTCTTCTCCTCGTATCTATATCACAAACTCAGAGACTACACATATTATTCTTATTCGCTTACCAAGCACGTTTCATGTACAAAAGGTTTTTGTAACACTTGGGTTCGGTGTGTGGTGTTGTTGCATATGTATTCAGGGTATCCTTCTAGCCTGATCCTTACTCACGACAAAAAAAAATTATTGAGAGCTAGACGACCGACTCGGCGGTGTTTTTAGCTACCTATATGTATCCTAGTGAATACAAGGTTCTAGATTTTGGTACACTGAGTAATACCCAAATAATGTGTAATATGTAAAAATCTTGCTTCTAGTTTGGCTGAGCATGCAAGTAACAAACGAAATAAAAAAGGGTACGATATAGAGCTGGTTATAGCAAAGAGAGAGAGAGAGATGTTTTTTTCTTCTTCGTTCACTCCGTACATATTCCATTCCATCGTGAGGAGTTGAGTGGAAGTGCAATGCATGAAAACTATGGTGTGTGGTATTATGAGCACATTTATGTAGGTAAAACTGAAATCCCTGACATAGTATTCTACGATATGAGCAAGTTTACTGCTCCATTCCTGCTGTTAGCGCTATGCACACTTCTCTTTTACACTGAAAATTGGGCAGAATAGAAGAAGCAGTTGTTACTATAATACTACTTCACTACACACAGTGTACTCCGCTGCTTTTGGGTTCTCTTGCGTGGTGACGATGATCATCATGATGAATATTATGATCATCTCTCTCAGTCCTTTACTTACCTTTACGTAGTTACTCCGTCTCACTGTTGAGTTGATACAGCAGTGGAGAGCACAGCGTATTTTTTTTTCTTTGGAAGATACTGAAAAAAGTGAAGGAACGAATCAAAATAGATTAAAGAAAATATTTTGTCGTGTGTTTGTTGCTGCGTGTGGTGGTGGTGTAGTGTTTTTGCAGTTTGTGTATGCGAAAGGAGAATCAACAATATAAAAATCGTCATACATAACAACAAAACATTTTTTTCTTTTTAAACGGACGGAGCGTTGATTTTCGTGTCATCTTGGTCAACCTGCCTAAGGTTAGTTTTATTTCCTTGTCATAACTTAATGGTTTGCATGTCTGTTTTAATCAGCTTGAGGAAGACGCGTCAAAGTGAAGAAGACGCATACACTGAACAAGTGAAGTGAAAAGTATAACAATCAAATTTTTTTCGAGCTTTGACATAGTTTAGGATTTAAGTAGTCTGTTGATCAGTTTAGCAGTCAAAGGTTTGTATGCAAAAATGAAAACAAAAATGCGGAGTAATTGTTTGTAAATCCTAAGTATTTAGCCGAAAGCCGCAAAGTTTGAAGCAACGAATAACGACGTGCTTGTGACAAGTAAAATCAATTGAAAGTGGCGAAATGTATATATGTCAGGTTGTATTAGTGTCTTCCAATTACTGAGTGACACAAAATCCCAATTATATTTCACTCATAGCGTTCATTAGACTTTTTTAATTAAATTTTTGAGTTTGACGTGTATACGAGTGTGCTTATGCATGTGTTTTTGTTTTTGATCAGCTATTCTCTGACATTCATATTTAGTTTTCAATCACGTCAATGTAGTGTTCCATATCTGATCCATTCATTCAGTTGATGAAAACATAATACACCAAAAACTCAAATGTGAAAATAATCTGCTGAGCTTTGCTTCGAGTCTCTATCCTGGTAGTAAAAACTATTATTGTCTATTTCCTATATGAAAGAATCTGATATAATAGCAAATTAAACCGTATTTAATAGGTTTACTACGTTTTCCTTTACTATACGTTTTTTTACTACGTTCTTACACAATATCTACACTGCAACCCATTTTAGTATTGCAGTTTTATGAGAACGTGGTAGTATTGCAATAGTAGCTTACTATAAAATAAACGCGAATTCAAATATATAGATTATGCTTTTGTAAACCTATACCAATCGGTATTTGCATTGGCTTTGCTAAACTCGGTATCCAAACCTAATTACAATATTCTAGTTACCATAACTGAAAGTCAATGGGCCGCATTGATTTTTTTTACTACGACTGGAAAGGTGCGTACATCTAGAGCGAATTACCGAGACTAAGTCAATCACATAGTACACTATGCAACCATCAAAACGTGCGTACATATGGGAACTTCAATTAGAAATCTGATAGCTTGTAATTCCCTGTAGATAACTGATTTCGGTTTCGTGTTATATTCCCTGAAGCCAGGCATTATAAAATTTATTCTAATCTCGGGGTCAAAGCAAATGACTTATTAAGTAATGAGTAATTCGTCAAGAAAGGAAATTCGTCTCTAATTATTGATATTTGCTCATCAACAAGATGCACAGAAAAAAACAGCGTTGCATGTTTTTCTTTTTTTTATCATTTGAACATATGTGAATCGAAAGGATTATTTTTTGTCGTAATGAATATTCAATGTGCATTCTATCTAAAAAGTGTAAAGATGCTCTTTAGGAGGCTTTGCATCTGTGACTTTTTCTTTTTAAACGGACGGAGGGTTGATTTTCGTGTTATCTTGGTCAACCTGCCTAAGGTTAGTGTTACCACGGCGATGCAAATAGTGGGCGACGATATGTAGTTTTTATGCACAACCACTTCCGGTGTGCACTTTACCGATTAGTTTAAATATGTTTGTCAGATTCGATTAGTTTGCCGTTTCCATATTTGCCATGAAAATGTTAATTCATGGCAATTTCCTAATTTTCATGTTTCATTTTTCTTAGAAGCTACCCTGGAATTCCTTTGTTCTCCAGGGTATAGATACTTGTTGAATTTATGTGATTGAGATTGAGTTTTTGAATCAAGTTCGATTATTACTGTCGTTCTGATTGCTTACGCTGGAGCCTTACAAACTCCAGTAAGAGGTTAACTAATCGTCCTCTAGTTATCCTAATCTAGTAAAATAAAGTTATCTATTTTTCACTAGATCGAACAGTCGTTACCCTGATTCAGTCATTTGTTTTCATCCTTTTGATTTATCTTTTAGGGAAAGCTACCCTCCTGCCGGAGGAGAATCATCGTAACATATTTAAAATCTTTGTTCTCTCGTTACAGTAAAGTTACTTTGCCAACTGAGCTATCGCAAGGGCGAGGGAACAGTTAGTTTTATTTCCTTGTCATAACTTAATGGTTTGCATGTCTGTTCTAATCAGCTTGAGGAAGACGCGTCAAAGTGAAGAAGACGCATACACTGAACAAGTGAAGTGAAAAGTATAACAATCAAATGTTTTTCGAGCTTTGACATAGTTTAGGATTTAAGTAGTAGTCCATGTTGTTGCGCGCATGTTTTTAATGATTGCTGTACTAATTATGCCCAAGTATAACTGAATTCGAATCCTTTTTTATACTGAATTATCACAATCCGTATTATTACTTTTTAATTCTTTAGAAAGTGAACGACATTGCGCACACATCAAGATACATCTCCAGCGTTAAAAACACAAAAAGGCCACTTCGCGAGCCAGACAAAGTAAGGTAAGGCTACATTTTCAACTTGCTATAAGTATTGTAGGAAATAAAGCTTCCATGCATCGCTTAATATATAAGGTCATATTTTAGAAAAAAAACTTTAGTATCGTTATTGCATTTGAGGCAATACCTTCTGGTTGGTCATTAAACATATTCCAAAAAAAACTATTGAGCATCATGGCAAACTTTTATTATAAATTCTGCTGCCTGCTGACGTTGTGTTTCTTAGCTTGCACAGCACTCATACTGTACGGCGTTTTTACTGTGGTAACGCAACTTTCTTTTATCGAATTAGTGTTTCATAACAACAGCTCCAATAGTTCCTCCTTAAGTCATTCCAAACCCCATCATACAAACAATAGCTCATCGACTTTAATTAATGATACACTGAATGTGAAAACGTCAACGAGACGCCCCATCAAGCAAAATCCCATCGGTCAATCTCCAGGGAACACTTCCGTTTTGTATATACCGCGCCCTCGAACAAGTTATCGTAACAGTGACGTGAATACTAATGCGTTTGTGCATCTGCATCAAAGGGTTGGAAACATTTCATTGCAGTCAGTTCGCTTGGAGCCAGACTGGTCGACAATTGCAAACAAAAGCAAGAACAATGGAACTTCCATATCCGTGACAGTGCTTATGCAAAACGTTACGACACTTCGACCCATGCAGATTAAAAACGTTACAGAATATTACGACGAAAACGTTACTACTTCTACTGAAACCCCGTTGCGCCACGCGCACAGTAGTATAAAAGTGAATCGAACTGTCAATACATCTGGTAGTACAAACTTGACGGTTGGACAAGGAGCTCTCCTTAATATCACTCCGGATAAAACAAACAGCACTTTACCAAGAAGAAAATATATTCGGTTGAAAATTAACTATCAAAACGAAACCATGTTGTGCACCAACGCTACAACTTTTGACTAAGTGACTCGTTAATTTCGTGTGTGAAATTGTGCGTGATTAATAATTGTTTGAGTGCCATACTGGGTGTGAACAATAATTTCGTCTCTTACTTTGTGTGAACAATAATTTACGGCATAATGTGTGTGAATAATAATTGTGTGTCATAATGTGTGTGAATACCAATTGTGTGTTATAATGTGTGTGAATACTAAGTTTGTGTCTTACTGTGTGTGAATAATTATTGTGAGAGGGTTATATAGCGTGTTGGTGACTCTAGAATTATTCAGTTATTGACATAAACCTTTTGTTTTGTAAATAAGTGTGAGTGCGCCAATACTTTTATGGAAAATAGTGCCAATAAAAGAGTTTGTGACGACGGTGATCACGACGTGAGTCTCCCTTCTCATGCAAAGTACCCAAGGGGCTGGAGTAAAACCCTTTCTGAAAACAAAAACTCGGACGTTGAAAAGCCAGATGTGCCTCCATACTGGGACCAGGCTAACGGCTATAAAAGTTTAAATTTTTATTACACTCCCCGTGTTACAACTGTCCAGGAAGCTTCCCCATTTGTCCACCCTACCAAGCGACCAGGCTTCTTCGCTACGCCAGAAACTAAGTTTGTTGGACAGAGTGTTTGTGTTCGTCCCTTCAAAAGTGGAAAGTTTCATACTGTGTATTTACTAAAGAAGACCGGACCAATTGACAAAACCTTCGAGTTCCCCTTTGCTGGCTTGGATTTGCTTGTTCCAAGTCTACAAGAAACCCTCGGAAAAATTGAAAAAGATGAAAACGGCTTTACGTCCCATCAGGATATAACTGAGGTCACCCCTTATGTCCAGCTAAACAATAGCAAATTTTGGCAACATCCCTCGACGATAAAAGTGTTTCAGTTCCTGCTGAGGCCATATTTGGCCGAGTTCAAAACTTTAACAGGAACGGAAACAAGGAGGTACATCTCGTTTCGAATCCTACAGGAGGTCGACGAGAAATACAAGAGGAACTACAATGGAAGAGACTGGTTAGGTCCATGTGCAAGTTTGAGTGTTAGGGAAACCGAGGGTGTCCTCGCAGCGTTGGAGATGATAAGACGTGACAACGAAAATAATTAAAAGAATGGCTTGTAGCAAATTAGTACGCAACTGCTTTTACTTTTTTCAAACATGTACTTTGCCTCCCCATGCTGTTTGTGACAAAGATAATTTATTCAGTTCTACTGGTATTGTATACCAACCCCGAAAATTACCGGAAAAATATTTACGACTAAGTGAAGAGGAAGACGGAAGCAGCGATTGCGAAACGTGTATTTATGCAGAAGAAAAATCCCGACATCTCAGCATGAGGGATGATTCAGAGCAAACAACTGGGGGAGCGAACACAGCTGGAGACAACCCTTCGTGTTGTTGTCGTCTGGAAAAGTTTTTTAAAAGTTTTCATAACATATTTTTGTATCCGTTCTACGAAATTCTAAGTGATGAGACTTATTGTTCTCAAGTGGAGATGTTTTTCTTTAGTGTCTATGAACATTTTAAAAATATGTCACCTGAATCTAAAGATTCTGTTGAAAAAATAAAGTTTGATTATAACTTACATGACAAGTTTAGCGTTTATTCTTATGCAATTGTGTCCAAATTTGGTAAAATAACCAGTAAACACCCAGTCCGTGTGTCAAAGTTCTTCGGACAACAAATCGATTATTGGATAAAAGATTTGGAGTGCGACCGTGCATGTCATATAAGGTATAAAGCGCTAATTAAAGTGTTGAGTGATATTTAGCTGCTTAAATCGGACGAATGGCTGAAGGAAACCAAGCGCTGGGATTTCGTGACATTGACTTGGAATTTGACTTTAACAGGGCAAGAAGATTTTACAACGAAGATAAAAAGAAATACTTGACTTTTTTTGATACTGCCCGAGCAGCTACACTAAAAAGAACGTTTCCATATGCATTAAAAAGAAAGCCACCCACGCCGTGTCAGAAAGAGGCACTTAAACTTGTGCGAAAAGTGATTGAACATACAAAGAAAAAAGACTACAAGGTTTTAATTCTCCGCGGTGCAGCGGGTAGCGGTAAGACAAGTAATCTAATAAACGCAGCAGCTCTAATTGAAGAGCATAACTTGCGATTTCAAGTAATCTCTCCAGTTGCCCAGAACTGTGCAGATATCGGAGGAATGACCATCCACTCGTTTTTAGGCATATACCAGTGTAAAGCGTCTTTTGAGAACCAGATTAACCAGCCATTTCATCCAAAAGTTAAGGAACGGATAAAAAAGACTGAAATTCTGATTGTTGACGAAGTTTATCTCTGTGGAAGTCATCTTTTGCACGCTCTCATTGCAAGAGTTTGGAAGGCAAAAACCACGAATCCTCCTTCATCCTTAAGCATTTCAAACCTTCCATGTACACTTGTACTGTCGGGTGATGAGTATCAGCTTCATAGTCCCCTTGACGTTTCTTTGGCATCCACCATACGTCCGGATTACGACGAAGCAACAAAAGCTGCATTACAGATATTTCAATCCGCCCACTACACCTTTTATCTGAAAAGTAATGTAAGACAGATGAATGACAAAACATTTCAAGACATACTTGTGAAAATACGGGAAAACACACTAACTGAAAATGATTGTACAATTTTGGAAACGCGGCTTGAAGATAATTTGTCAGATGAAGAACTGTCGGGGTTCCTATCAGCCACTCATATATTCAAGAGCAACCATAAGGCCAATCTCTGGACGCAAACCTACTTACTCACCCTAAAAAAGGCGGTTCGTCGTGTGCCCCCTGTGCTCTATCCCTCCTGCGGTGAGTGCGAGTCAGAATACGCTGTCCTTTATTTAGGGGAAGGAGTTAAAGTGTCGATCAGTCGAAATTTGTGCCAGCAGGTTAACTGTGTTAATGGTTCACGAGCAATTGTTAAAGACTTGTACTACGAAAAGGATGATGATGCCCAGCCTCTTTTTGTAACTGTCATTATGCTGAATGGCTACTCTGGGCCAAAATTAAGAGATCGTAGTGTGCCTATCCCTCGCGTGTCAGAGACCATCCTGTGCAGACACTTGGGAAAGAAGATTAGGGCTACTTATATCCCTGTGCGAAGTGACTTTGGGGTCACAGTAAACAGATCGCAGAGCCAGACGCTGGATCGAGTTGTTTGTGACTTTACCGGCTTTAGACATCGGGACCGAGGTTTATACACTATGGTTTCACGATGTACTGAGTTAAAAAATTTGGTTATTTGTGCGGACAGGCCTCTTAAAGACTATTTTCTGTAAATTTCTTGTAAACTTTTTGTGTATGATGTGTTTTTGTGGTGTTTCTAAGAAGTGTGACATTTGTGACTGTCGTTACTGCGACGACTGTTTCCGTTCAGAGTGTCCGGGGATATGTAGATCATGTTTTTTTGGAAATGGACCGTGTCCTTTTTTGTTACTAAACAAAATAAGACATGCTGGTAGTGTGAATGTCTTGACCCAATATGAACAATTCGAGTTATATTACAGCGGCGTTTTTAAGACTTTTGACGTTACAGGGAGTGAGTTGTACAACCAAGTGAAAGAGTTTTTGGAAAGAAAGTTTTCCGGTGAGTCTGAGTGAATAATTTTGAGTTGGGTGTGCCGTTTCTTGAACATAATAATTGTACCCTTTAAAAAATCTTTTTACTGATATTAAGTGAAGTTTAAAAACAAGTGTAGTCTTATAAGACGTTATTATGAGTAGCAAGTTAAGAATCCGCAAAGTGTGTAAGTGTGGTATATGTCCCTTTGTTACGAATGACATTGAGAAACTAGATGCACACATAGAACAACTGCATAAGTGTACATGTGGAGACGTGTTTGTGGACAAAACATTTCATTTCTGTTCAATTTCGGAGGAACCAACTTATCAAGTTGGTAGTGGCCAAATAACCATCCCAGAGGACGCTCACCAGGATCCCATATTCGAAGTAAGCAAATCTGCATACAAAGACACCATCATATCATACATTTACAGGTACAAGGAAATCGTCCCGGACATATTCTTAGGGATACAAAAAATTCATGGGTATTTAACAGACTTGATTTACCAGCATATCAACATTAGCAAAGGAATTAGGCTAAAACTAGGATTTGAAGTTCTTCTTTTCTCACCAAAGGAGGACAAGGAAGTAGTACGGTTTTATCCGTCCAAACCATTTATAATAACGCACAAGAATTATGTCTCGGATGTTATATATAACTGTACAAAATACATTTCTGATATCATCAGGCTAATGAGTCACCAACTATCTGGTTTACTTTTAAGAAAATTGAGATATTTAGAAATTACTATAATGAAATTCAATGGCATTTCTGCTGAGGGCCACTTACCCTTAGGTAAACATTTGCAGAGGAGAAAAGGATTATTGAACATAAAAACTAAAAATGGCAAATGCTTTGCATATAGCGTAGCCGCTTGTTGTAACTACAAGTCTGTACTAAGTGATACGGGTAAAACTTTAGACGAAACCACAGGTTACGAAAGGCTAAAGTTATTCCGTAGAATGGAAAATCCAGATACCTTTGAATTTCATGTTTCCAATTTGTCAAACACAGATATTGACGTTGGTGAAAATTTGGACATGGTCGAAGTTTTTGAACATACGAATAATATAAGCGTCTCTATCGTAAAATTTTGTCCACTAAAGAAACAAATTGTTCCCCTTCGTCTGACAAAAGTAATGAAAAAAGAACATGCGTTTCTTCTCATGATTTCAAGGGATGAGTTAGAAGATCATGTAAAAAACCGATATAATGTAGAATATCATTTTGTGAGCATAATTAATCCGGCTACATTTATGGCTGTAAAGTCTAAAAAATATAACGGTGTGTGTAGATTTTGTTTCTCTCTTTTCCGGTCAAACACTCATGAGCAACGATGCTTTGAAAATGACTTGAGCAACATGACTCTTCCCAAAACGTTGTATTATAAATTTAATGATTTTTATAAGCTTACAGTTCCACCTACCTTTTTTGTTTATTCGCTTTTGTTTGGTGGTAAACCAAACAATATATCAGTCAACGGTTTCTGCTTAGTTGGACTGAACGCTGATTTTCAGATAATTTATTCCCGCGTTCACACAGGATCTGATGCTTTAGATGTTTTCTTTGATGAAGTTCTTATGAACGGTGAATACTATGTTAAAAGAGATTCTGAAAACCATATTCCCCTTTGTCCTACAGCTAAAAGCTTAGAAATGGTAAAAAACACAAAGACATGTTACATTTGCGGGTGTGAAGCAACTCCAACAAATAAGTTTGTTCAACACCATTCACATCATTCTACTTTAATTAACGGTGAAATGGTTGAAGGGCACGAAAGAGGGCATAGTCTGTCTTATCCCTGCTCAAACTGTAATATTTTAATTCGACACCGAAAGAGAGTAATTTTTTATGGGTATGACATATCAACGCATATTCAACTTTTCTTACGTCATGTCGACAAGCAAGCGCTAAGCAAAATAGTTGTAACACCCCTAAAAAGTGCAGACTCTTACGGATCTATGATAATAAATCAAAAAATTCAGTTTATCGACATGTCAAACCACTTTTGTGGCACTTTACATTCAAATATGAGAGAAGTTGATGACGAGGATCTTCAATATCTCAAAAACTTTGCAAAGAATGAAGAAGAGTTTCGTATTTACAAGCAAGGCTTGCCATTTCCCATGTTTACCAATACATTTCCTGAGTTTGATAAATTTTACGATATTCATCATTTAAACGATTTCTCCCTATCAGACTACAACCACGCAAAACATGCGTATGATTACTTAAAGTGTTGTAATCTGGACGATTATGGCAAAATGTCTATTCAAGTTGATGCCTACTCACTTGCGTCTTTGCTAGTAAACTATGCAAAATTTACAATGAAACTCAGCGATGGATTATCCCCCATGTGGGATATTTCGATAAGCGGATACAGTTTTAGTGCATTACATTTCATATCACGGACAAAATACAAAACTCTTGACGATGCAAAAATCATCAAGGCTGTAGAGAGTTCACTACTTCCAGGAATAAGTCTTTCAAATATACGAGAGCACACTTTTAAAAATAAAGAGCTTGGCGACGACTGCACTGATATCAATAATTCTTACTGTATTTACGCTGACGTTAAAAGTCAGTATACATCAATTCTATTACAACCCCTTCCCTATGACGATTATCGCTTTTGGAGCGATGAGGAAGTTTCCAAATTTGACATGAAGAGCATTGATATGAACTCTGATACTTGTTATATGATAAAGTGTACAGTTAATCCTCCTGAGAGCATTCATGATTTCACAGACGACCTTCCGTTGGCATATAGTCGTAAAACGAGTAGCCAGGCGCCAAAATCTTGTGGAAATAAGTTAGATCCTTATGAAGTCATTTCATCCACTCTTGATCTCTCATTGCATAAAAAAGAAAACATTTGGATGTCACTTAAGTGTTTGAAAATGTTTTTATCCCTCGGGCTTGTACTAGAGTCAATTTCTGGTGTAATTTCATACAAAGTCTCGCCTCATCTGGCCCCATTTGCTAAAAAATGCATAGAAGCACGACGGCTTGCACGTAATTCCTTTTACTCACACATAGCCAAAACTATTCCAAATGTTGCCGTTGGCAAATTTACTCAACGCCGAAATAGTGTTCGCGTATCCATACCTTCTTCTGAAAGAGCTGCACAGAGGTTAATTGCAAAAACACACTTCGTTGATGCCCATCCAATTAGCCAATCTGTTGCAGCTGTCTACTTAGAGAGGAAAAATAGTTTACCCGTGCAAAACTCCCTGATAAGCTGGCATATTCTTCAAGAAAGTGTTTACCAAATGTACGATTTTGTGTACAATAATCTAAAGCGAATGTGGGGCGAGAGATTTTACTTGCTTTATGCGCAGACTGATAGCGTAATCGCAAGGGTAGAGAGAGTTGAAGATTTTTACGGTGACTTGGAAAAGATGAAGCACTTGTTTGACACGAGTAGTTTTCCAAAACACTTGTCCTTGTTTTCAGAAGTGAATGACGATTCAAATATTGGTAAATGGAAATTCGAAATGTTTTTTGTAAAAGAATTTCTTTCCCTACGAACAAAATCATTTTCCGTTCTTGAACAAGTTTCTTGCTGTAAACACTCGCATCCAGATTCTTGTGACATTTGTAATGTAGTAAAAGGGTTAAAACTCCATAAAATCTCTCATAAATGGTATAAACACATTCTCAATAAGACTCAGCAGGGAAAATTTACTTTTAGGTCCCTGAAGCATGATACTGACGGTCGTCTTGTCGTTCAAAATAATTCAAGAACGTTTTTATCTCAGACAGATGGAAACAGGGTTTGGATAGCACCAAACAAGTCCAGATCAAGTGGGCACTATTCGTTGCGGGTATAAATTGGCAGGATAATAGGTGAGATTAAGCAGTATGAACAAGTGTGTTGGCTTGAAACAAGTTCAGTTTTCACCACCAATAAAATTTTACATTTTGGAAACTTGTGACGTAAAAGAGTATCGAAAACCATACTGGATTTATATTGCAGTTGATAGAAAAAGAGTCGAAGACAAAATTTCTGAAGTGCTTGAGGAGGAACATAGAGAAAATATTAAAAAACGATATGGAGTGGCTTGATGAACCAGTAGATTTGAGAATAGAGGGATATACGAGCATACTTTGCATAGGTGGAAGTGGATCAGGAAAAAGCACTCTCTCTGTACAGGTAGCCTTAAACCGAGATCGTGTTTTTAATAGGGCACATGATAAGGTAATTATATTCCATCAATATCCACAGCAAATGTTTTTTGACGCTAGGGATAAGGATCAAAGCATCGTGCTTGTTAATACAAAAGAAGAATTGGAAGAAGAGCTACTAGACTGCCCCTCAACGTTAGTTATTGCTGATGATTTCCTATCCTCTGCATTGAATTCAAACGATAATAAATTCATTAGCAAGTTTTTTCTTCAACGTTGTCATCACTATCGCATAACTCTATTCTTTCAAAGTCAGCTATTGTTTCCTAAAACAGGAGTCTCTTGGAAGGTCAACACGAGTCATTTCATCCTATTTAAATCCTTTCATTTCACACAAGTCGCTCAGTTTTTCCGATCTTTCGGAGCAGACGCAACGTTTATGTTGCAGGCTTACAAAAAAAGTGTTTTGGATAAAAATTACGGTCATATATTCTTTAGTTTGCACCCAAACACACCTGAACATTTAAGAGTTAGAGAGAGTATCATCCCACATACTGGCATGCGTATATTTGTAAACAAAGGAAATTTTATAGCTTAACTTTAGTTATGATTGACTACATTAGCTTACATTTCGATTTTTTGTTACGCTTACTTAAAAGTAGCTCAAGAAGATACAAGTGTCTCATTAACTTGGCGACCAGTGATCAGGTAAAAGCAATTTTGCTTTGTGTCTCGTTTTTTCAAAATGTACGTTTTGTAAAACAGTGCAAGTTATTACAACGAGTTTCAAAAAGTGTTGACGTGTTTGATAAGAGTATAGTTCGACGTTCCCTTATTAAATGTGAAGTTACTGTGCGTCGTTTGCTTTGTATTGTTCTATCAAGACTAGTTGGGGAAACTGTACAAAATGTCATCTGCGAGTGTAAGTGAGGTTCAAACGTTCTACGTTGTAAGCAAAGAACAGTATGAAAAATATTTGTTTAAAAAACGTGAAGTGGACTTGTGTACAAAAAGTTTTTCGAAACGTGTTGTTAAAAGGATACAAAATGTGCTAAAATACTTTAGTACAAGTGGTATTCGTTGGAATTTGTTGGGTTGTGTGGAAAAATGTGAAGAATTACCCAAGGACGTGAACATTCTGGAATACACTGCTTATTCCATAACTGGCAAAGGAAAACCTCCAGCTCATCTAAGTGCGTTTATAAAAGTGTTGGTTGCGTTAGAAGTTCCGTTACAGTGGTTTTGCTTAAAAGTGCAAGTTCAATACAAAAGATTGCTAAAACTTTCCAAAAAAACTATTAAAAATGGCAAAAAACCAGAGAAGAAAGAAAGTGAAAACCCCAGTGAGTGATAGTTTGATTCAACGAGCGTGGGCTAACCTAGCTCTACCCGGTGGATTAGGATCACTGACTGCCTTTGCAAGGAGTCGAAAAACGCCACAGAATTTAAAGGACTTGGAAAGATCGTTATCAAAAATTCAGAGCTTCTCCATGCATCGTCCGCTACGTCGAATTTTTAAACGACCTGCAATTATATTAAATAAACCTTTTTATTCCTGGTGTGCTGATTTAATTATCATGCCACATAAATTCCAAAATAAAGGCAATGCGTACATATTGGTTATCAAGGATATGTTTACCAAAATGACTGCTTTGGAGCCTCTAAAAAGAAAAAACAAGGAAGACACAGCAGCTGCTATGAAAAAGGCAATTCTCAGGCTTAGTCTGAAGGGAAAACGACTTCCCAAAGTTATCAACCATGACGGAGGGTTAGAATTTCTTAATAGTAAAGTTAGGGCCGTCCTTAAGCATTATGGAATAGAACAACGAGTAATCCAAAGCCTACAGAAAGCCTCAATTTGCGAGCGACAAAATAAGGTTGTGCAGGATTATTTGTACAAGTACATGACCCTTAAAAAGACAAAACGATGGGTAGATATACTTCCACAGGTAGAATATAACTATAACCACGAAAAAAACTTTTCTCATTTAATGAGACCCGTTGACGTTACAGAAAAAAATAGTGGAATTGCGTTCGCAAACATGTATCGAAAGTTTATTGGCCTTGAGAAGAAGCCGCCAAGGTACAAGATAGGAGATTTAGTTAGAATAAGCAGTGATAAACACAATGTTTTTGTGAAAAAATATAAAGCACAGTTTTCTGAAGAAATTTATAAAGTAATAAATGTTAAAGATACTATCCCGGTTTGGTCATATAGGTTAGAGAACTCGAAAGGAGAAGAGCTGGATAGGACGTTCGTAGATTCTGAATTGTCACTTGCAGTAGTAGATTAATTCTTGTTAAAAATGGAGGATTTCAGCGTAATACTAGTAAGTAACGCTAGTAGTGACTTTGTTGCCTTCAATACAAATTATTCATTTGGAAACCGCTTCCCTATCGCTCGTAACATGTTGAATTACGAAGTAGCCCTTGAATCCCTTACGTGGTACGATAAATATCGGCATGACGCTGAGCCTCTTCCTGTGCCATCAACCACCCCTCAAGTTCTTCCAAACTTTTATGATGTGTCGAAAGGAGAAAACAAATTTCGTGTGGAGCGATTGAACTATATAGAATTAAGAGTCAATAAAACATCAGATGACTTTGGCACATTCCTTGGTGAATTACTTGGTTTGTGTATTAGGTTCAAAATGCATGTGAAGTTTGGAGTGCGTCAAGGTGATGGCCAGATTGCCGCAGTTATAATAAAACCGGAAGCTATGGAAAATTGGCACATAAGATTATCTCCAGATTTGGCATCGCTGTTTGGCTTTGAGGCTACGGAGTTTGAAAACGGGGATAGTGTTGCTCCAAGTCCTCCAGACATGGAAACGTTCAACGCAGCTGCAAAGGATGCAGTACTTGGATCAATTTATCTCGCGTCAAAAGAAGTTGTTGAGCTATCTCTGGAGCAAGTACAGGGGACGCCAACGCTTAATACAATATTATCAGATATGATAAGTGCAATGGCAGGAAGTGCAATAGATGTAAGTACAAGTCAGCTAAGGCTTCGTAAACGAACAAAAACTGTTGAGTGGGATCTTGGCGAGACAAGAATCATGTTAAGCGAATTCCTAAATACGTACCTGGGTAAAGAAAAACATTTTGTGTTTGAAGGAAGGGGAATTTTTACTGTTCCCCAATCAATAATTTACCCACCTGATCCTACATTTCCAGAGCCGACACCTCAAACAGTAGAACAGTCAAGTGGAAAACTTTTTGTTATGTGTGACTTGATCCATAATCAAATTTTATCGGGGAAAGAGGAGAAGATCCTCGCTGTCATAGAACGCCCGGAGAGCAACCAAATTGTGCGTCACCATTATCAGCCCAAGCTTCTTCTATATAAAGACATTTGCAAAGCATTCCCAGGTCAGATAAGAATAAACCTCCAGAGCGACCACAACACCTTCATAGACTACACCGAAAAACCAACAGTTTGTGTTCTTAATTTTAAGAAAAAGTACGTAGACTAAGGATGGATACTCAGGAAACACTTCCGTCGGATCTTGCTCCACTCAGCTCGTTCACTTCGGTTCCCATAGTGCATAGAAAGAAGAAGCGGCGTGTAGCACGAACAAGAAAGGTACAAATAGGGCATGGACGTCGAAGAATCCGCAGTATTAAACTTTCTCTTGCGACAAAAAGACCTAAGAAGAAACGCTCCACAAAACGAGTCACCAAGAAAAGGCCAAAGGCTTTTTTGAAGAAACGAAGAGTCGTAAGGAAGAAGAAACGTGTGTAACCAACTTACACTATGGAGCAAATAAAACGAAAACGGATAGAGAGCGAACAAACAACAAAGGCGGCAACGTACAACGTTTCCCACTTTGACCTCACCACCCTTCCAGCAACCGACTTGTCCATACTAAGCTCGGAATACGAGCAGGTTCCTCCGCAATCTAAAACATCGGATCTGATTGAATTTCATATTGCCCCGAATTCAACGCATTGGATAAGTCTGAGTGAAACATTGCTTTATTTAAATCTTTCCGTTAAGACTGCGGCAGGTGCAAAGTTAGCTGGCACCAGCAAAACAAGTGTAGGCCAGCTAATTCTTTCTAGCCTGTTCGAGTCTTTAGATATTAGATTAAACAACGTTTCAATAACAGATGGAGGAAATATTTATCCCTACACTGCCTACATGAACAAAATTCTTTTCACGGACACTGCCACAATCAGGCAGAGAGGTCATTTAGAAGGGATATACATGAACGACAAGGAGTCACCAACAGATTCTACTAGTGAGGCATACAAAACACTGAAAGACTTGGCTCAGAAAGATTCTTTTGAGGTAATGGGACCCATTTCCCACCCTTTGTTCCAGTCTCCTAGATATCTGCCCCCAGGAACAAGCTTAACTATACGACTTCGCATGGGGCCAAACACATTTTATCTTAACGGCAGCGGTCTGACAGACACGCAGACTTTCACCGACAAGATTGTCATCAATACGGCGTTTATCGATCTGAAAAAAGTCGTGGCTCACTCCAAAATCGATGGAATTTATGAGGCTGCCTTAGCCAAAAACGCACTCATGTCATTTCCAATCATGGAAACGATGTGTAAAAGTTTTATAATACCGAAGGGGCAGCTCAGCTACACGTCAGATGTGTTAACAACTCGACTCCCTAACATGGCTTGTTTCGGTCTTCTGAAGGCGACATCGTACTATGGAAAGTACGACGAATCCCCATTTATGTTCAAGCCCTACGACTTGAATGGGTATAAGTTTTCGCTCAACTCTGAAGACATTCTATACCATTCTCCAAAGTTTTCCGTCGATGGCAATATTGTAAGACATTACAGACAACTTCTAGCCACCAAGAATGAAAGAGACCAGCCAGGTATCGATGTAACTTTTAAGGAATTTTCCAAACTCGGTTACTTTATAGTTCCTTTATGCAACTTTACAAACGGAAAAAATGATAGGTTCGTTGTCGGAAGAGAGGGGCAGGTCAGGCTTAGTCTGTCCTTCAAGCAGGCCCTTGATGAGAATTTGGCCTGTGTCTTTTTCTATACAGTGCCAAAAATAATATCTTTTGATAAAAACCACGTTTTTGTAAAAAGTGACTTTAGTGACTTGCAATAGTGAGAACAGTGAAGAGTTGTGAAAAATACTGATAGTGGACAAAAGTGAAGTGTGCGAGTAAAACATGGACGCCAAGGTTCTACACAGTGGACTAGAGTTCATCGCGGGAACAGTTTGTGATGTTTATGTGGTGTCACGTGATTATGTGAAGTTAATACAATATAACGGAAGGAATCTTGTTATTGCCTGTAACACGCAAGACAGCGATAAGACGGGAGAACATTGGTGTGTATTTTACGTATACAAGAACAGATTTGGGGTAGTTTTTAATTTCTTTGATAGCTTAGGCCATAGTCCAGAATTTTATCATATCAAGCACTCGTTTGGATTTGGCATGTACAGCTCAAGAGTAATTCAAGGACCTTCTTCCTCATACTGTGGGCATTTGTGCATTTATTTTATATTCTTAAGATTGCGAAAGAGTTTGACAGAGGTCCTTAACTTTTTTAGTGACGATACAGACAAAAATGAAGAATGGGCGAGCCGCCTTTATGATAACGTTGTTAAAAGAAAGTTAAACGTAGCAAACCCTTACTGCTACAAATTTGGATGTATTCCCTCTTCAAAGAAATAACCTTAAATTTCTATTTCTATTTGTATAGATATGGGAGTAAAACTTGAACAGCCTTCCTGGTCTTATCCTGTGCCGTGTCCGCTTTCTTGGCCAACTCTTTTCACCGGTTACAAAGAGTAAAAACTCCTTTAAAAGTAAGTGTTTATAAAGTCGATACTTTTTGGCACAGAAAGAAACCACTAAGATTTGCGTTTTTTTCTGCAAGCTTTCCTGCTATGAGGAGGTCACCCAGTATCGGAAAGCAGCCCATTTTCCAGAGCATGGAGGAGCGGGTCCTAGCTTACCTGGAAACATTGGAGGAAGACGAACTTGTGCAGTTTATAGTTAAAGCTCTTGGACTTGTTATCCAGAAGTTACAAGAAAGAAACAAAACGAGAAGTTGCAGAAGCCAAGAAGCCGCTGTCCAATCTTCATCCGAGTCGTTGCATTCTTTGTCGCCACCACCTGTGAATCCTTCTTGTTTCATCCCCTGGCGTTGCAGTCGAACAAATTGCAAACTCTGTGCACTTGCAGCATCGCGATGGATGGCACCTTCCCAAAATATTGACGACACGTATCCACCACCACCTCCACCAACACCCGTATCCCCTAAGCCCAGCACTTCTGCGAATTCTCAACAAGACCAGCTTTCCCCTCCCCCTTCTTATGACTTCGATCCCATAAGTGTAGATGTAATTCTGCAGCATTTGTCATCACCACCAACACAGGTGGAAAATAGATTGTTTGCTGATTACGAAGACATTTCAGACGATGAAGATGTTTCGAGTTCAAGTTCATCGAGTGCAGCTGTGCTCAGTGATTTTATAGATATATCTTCGTCAGATGAGTCTGATTCTGGTATAGAAAATTTTGGCCAAGTTTTTGACTTTGTTAGAGATGAGGAGTAAAGAAAAATTGTTGTAAATAATATATACCTTGTAACTCTGTCTCGATATGAAATTTAACTTTTAGTGTAACCAACGTACTTAAGATGGCAGAGCTTCCTACTTCAACAAATAATTCATTTTGGCTAGTCCCATATGCACCAGGTAAAGGGAATTTTCATGTTCATTTTCTATGTGAGAAATATACACCCAGAAATTGTAAGTTCTGTTTCTTTAAGTTTGCTCACTACCTTAAGCGATTTACTTTAGATATAGATTTAGAAAAAGATAACTACGTAAATTGTCAGGTTATAGATTATTTTAACGATGACATTTTTGAGAGATTAAAAGAAATTTATATAAAGATTTATGACATTTACGATGCATGTGCTTCGACACATGAATCTTCTGTTGTGTGTAATGAGTGTGTTGTAAAGTCTAGAGACTACATTCATGTAGAATTTTTTGATAAGTATTTTGACTTTTTAATTAAATATATGTCATCACTGCAACTGTTTTTTACGCGTATTTTTTCCACTTGGAATTTATGTAATTTGTGTAAAAAGTTTTCAGGTGAACAGTGTGCAGTGTTTGAAACTTTAGATTTTAGTTTTATAGAGTTGTATCCAGATAGAGAAAACTCTTTGCGAAGTGAATGTAAATATACAACCCAGTTTGACTTACACTGCGGAGCCTGCTTCCCGCTTTACGTAAAAACTTGTTATGTTATATGTTCCATGTATGCATACATTAAAAATAAGTCTGTTAAGACATTTGTTTTGTTAACTATAAATACGTTCCAAAGACTTACAAAAATCTTTGCAAGGTGTCAAAAAACACATCCCCAACCTTGTTTGGATTGTTATTCCGAAATGGAAATAGCTTTGGAAAAATTGGTTAGAGTGTTGGTAAACGATAGAAGCTGGTCACCTCCACTTGCTTTTCAATGTTCAAGGGCAACTGCACTTCAAGATTTGATTGAAACGTGGTCAAATTGTCCGGTTAAGTGTGTTAAGAATATAAATGTTTATAGGTTAAGACTGTAAAATCTTTAAAGAAAAGCACATGTGCCATAGAATAGAAGAAGAAAGTAAGAATAATTCATATATTTTAAGAAAGAAATAGCCTTACGAGTGTAATTTATTACGAAGCTGAGCTTTCTCAGCAAGTAATGATTTGGACATGTTTGTCTGTCTGTCTGTCTGTCTGTCTGTCTGTCTGTCTGTCTGTCTGTCCGTGCTCTAGAGGCCACATACATTGACCGATTTGGACCAAACTTTGCACAGTGGTACTATGGGCCTCT
>VICI01001204.1:0-24750 GCA_019593645.1 Akabosia matsudoensis | reverse complement strand
GTTAGAGGAGAATGATCTCGTGAAACCTTTCCTTTTGAATCAAGGTTCGTAGCGAAACATTCGCGAACGAAATCAAACGATGAAAAAATGAAACAAAAAAAAAGAATTCCTCACGATGCCTCCGTCTTCTAAACTTACACTAAAGTACAGTTTAATATCAAGAAAAATTTGAAAATGAGTTTGCTAAAAGACTAGGTCTGAATATAACGTACATCCACTTATCCGTACTAAGGAAAGGGAGTACATCATGCGTACTTAGGAATTAAAAGTGTAGTTTTGTTGAATCTACTGAAGTCAGTTTTGTGTTCATGCAGTTTAGCATGCAACTAAATCTCATGTCTTCCCATTTTATTGGAAGTTTAATACAGACAAGAATAAAAACATGGATACGACAGAGGAAATATATGGCATTATCTTTCCAACAGTGTTTAATAAAGGCGCAGTCCCCAAATTTTGGCTATTTCATTAAATGCGATATAATTTTTAATATAAATCCCAGAATGTAAATGTTTGCAAGTTAATTCATCAAGCATTTTATAAGCTAGTTTTACGAGAAGGAAGGATATGCCGTTATATGGGTAGTGTGTCAGTATGATAGAAGGGATTGCGCTGTAAGAGTCTGCCTGCAAGTTTCAAGATGCAACAACAATCAAGGGCTTGGCTAAGATGCAAGAAGCAATAATGTGGAATTCACGTAAGGGTCTGTCACTGTATCCACGATTTAAAAGAAGAAGGCTTCCTAATCTTTGTTGAGTTCTCTATTGCACCTTTTGAGGAAAGACATCGTATAACCAATAACCATTACACGCAATAATTGCATGATCAGCACAGATGCAAATTTTTTTAACGGATATCTATCATAGTAACTCATCTATAGATGCATATTTCATCAGGTTTCGTATTTCGGAGAGGTGTGAAGGTTTTTTCATGTTACTTCTGAGCATGTCAACATTTATTAGTCAGAATCTAACTCATACCCAGGTGCTCTGTCTAAGATGAGAAAAAATAGTCAAAAATAGTCTTTTGTATGAATGCATTAAACACTAAGAATTAAGTATAACTTCCGGGCAAGAAAAGATGTTCACGGTATTTAAAATTGTATTTCACCTTTCTAGTGTACTTTTAAATACGACGTGACCCACTGGTGTAAAGTACCACTTCGAAGACTGTGGGAGGCGATTTAAAATTATGTTTAACGAAGTTTAAGTATTTTTTTAAAACTTATGGTTTAAAAACCAGCTCAAACATTCTTCGAGAACTATGAAAAATAATATATGACAATAAAACGATGTACGAAGGCATCAAGAGAATTAACACGACACCAATTTAAACATGGGTGCTATGTGCACTTTATTACGGTCCGCTGAATATTCGAAAAGGGAATTTTCATGAAATTCGGTCTTCGTAAACAGATTTTGGGATTTCTCATTCCTAGCAAAGCTTTTGTCATCATGTACACTTTTACGAAGAAAGCACAGATTTGTTCGGCCCTAAGCAGCAGGCTTATTGTTGCATGACACTAAAATGAAGTATGTAATGCCAACGAAAGTAGTATATCACATCATTACTATTATTAATACGGCACGTAATCTGCAATTTATACTCGTAGGAAACCTGGCAAATGAAAAATGACAACTAGTAAAAATTGTTTTGTAGAACAAAAGGAGCATGTTTGACTGTGGTTTCACTGTTTTCATTCTGTGTACTCGTTTTGAGTTATGCTTCGAAAAATAATGTTTTTTTGTGTCAATGAGTGTCTTATAAGTTTTCAAAGATGAAGTTCAATGCAAAAAATTTGTCACCTCGAAACGCTGTTACATCGAGCGTCGTCATATGACACACTGATGTGATATGGGACGAAGATTATCAAGAAAAAAAAACTGGGTCTTTCTTTATGTACCGCGTATTATACAATACGTCTGATTTTGGCTACATTACAATTTGTCAGAATGCTCAAATCACAATGCTTCATGATAACTGTTGTTTTGTATGGCATTGCAGAAAAAATCAAGTGACATAACTTTTGAGGGTATAAACTTTCAAAAAGAAATCGAAGCAATTTTGACGTTCAAAGAGCAAATTGTAAAACAATCGGATCCTACTTCAGGTATTCAAGCTTCAAAAGTTGCCGTCATCTTTTATGTTTAATGTTAAATATAAACATTATGTGCCTAAAACACAAAAAGGTTCTGGTTCTAAAGAACCACAAAACTGTTTCCGAAATCCGAACAAACACGATAACTCGTCTATTGCCCGTATAGAGAGATAAAACTCGCAATGCGTGAAGTAAAAAATTATTCTCAATTGATCGTGTTTTTGAGCAAATCAAAAAGGTCGTCAGGCTTCAGCTCATGTTTTTTTTTCAAATTAAATTTTCGTTAACATATCATCAAGCTACAAAATACAACCTAGACTATGTTCAGATTCCCTTGTCAAAGGCTATAAATTCATATTCTGCTGCTGCCAGAAATGTCCGAAGTTTACTACTACTTAATGTTTGAAATGCGAATATTGTTGATGGATTGGCGAAAATGAAGATAACCGTATCGTATCATTGTCTCATGATGACAAAACATGAACAATATATGTTTCTACTCACTCGTGACCTGTGAATTGTGAAACGCGATATCTGCCAGCATTTTGTCTTAAGCCCTGGAAAGAAATAGATCTGAAATAACGCAAAGTGTAAAATTATCGAAACAGCAAGAGATCTTTCAGTCTAATTCATAACGAAACAGTTATAACAAATACAGTATCGTATCATTGTCTCATGATGACAAAACATGAACAATATATGTTTCTACTCACTCGTGACCTGTGAATTGTGAAACGCGATATCTGCCAGCATTTTGTCGATGTTAACACTTCAGCTCACAATAACAAATTTTCATGATCAAATCACAACTGTCCTATGGTTGATCACTAGACCAAACTGTTTCGCGAATAAAACAAAGCGAGCCACCGAGTATAGAGATACAAAAGAGCAATTAGTATTAACCTTTATGATGCGTAAATTAATATACCTACCTACTACAATACAATTCCTCGTGTCAATGAGGAAAAGAGGAAGTCGGTAGCCGCACCTTTGTAAGAACATTTTGTACACCCACTGCAGATAAAGAATCTTAATATTTCATACTTTTTGCTTTCATTTCTATCAATACTGATGTAGGTAGACCCCTTCAAACAATGATTCCATCTACTTGATGAAGATCTCTCACATGAACATCGCCTGGGGACGAATGCTTTCAAGTGTACACTACATCTAAACCTAATTTTATGTTTGCTACTTTAACTCAAAATCTTTAGGATAAAGTGTAATTATGTATTTTATGTAAACATTTGTATGTAACTCAAGGTTATATGCAGGAAGGGACTGTTTAGTCCGCTAGTATCCATCATGTATCTTATAAAGATGTGCTGAAATGAAATATCGCAGCGATTTGAACTAGGATACGATACTGCCGTGGCATAAAGAAATTGTTGTCATTTCCAAAAATACGTATTTCCTATGAACGTCTAAACTAAAGCTTCTTCAGCAGCCCTTTTCTTACGTATTTATCACATAATAGCGAAACATAATTTACCCTTTTCGATACGGACGCTTGCACACTCAGGTTTGATCTTGAAACTGAACATTATAATGGCGCTCATCCTAATGCGCACCCCAATGTATTTCAGAACAGTGCATAAATATGAATGAAATGGTGGAATTTCCACTTTATTTTGACAATTAAATAAACACTTAATGTTGTTTTAAACTGTTGTCCTTCATATATCGCCTTATTACTGCAGAAGGAATGGCAAAAAAACGAAGAGAATCAACAATAAGTCAAGATCATTGCTATTGTATTTTAACAAAGAATGAACCAAATGATCAAATATAGAAGTCACTTTGCTGACATGCGGAATAATTAAGTTTTAGCCATTAACGAAAGTTCCTTCGAAGCGACACGATGATGCATTGAAATTCAGGCATGACTGGCAAATTGTAACAGTCTCGCTATAAAGACAAAGCCATAGGCGCATTCTTCGTAAAAATGAATCTTACAGAGACGTTAAAAAAGATTTTTCTTGATCTGCTTTCAATTCCATTGTTTCAGATTCAGAAGACTGTCTCATTCATTGTTTAAAGCTACCTTAACCGTTGTTTTCAGGTAGTGCCTTTAGGATCCCATTTGAGTCCCCATTGTTTTTCTCCCCCAAGAAAGAGTAGCATGCCAAGAATGCAAGCAAAATGCGGACCAGATCATGCCTTACCAAATTTTTCTACGGGTGGTGCAATAAAACTTAAGGATTTTGTTGTCTTCAATTCGCATTAGAGATGAAACTGTAGAACCCAAAAACTTAAATCTTCGGTTGACACTAATAATTACACTGCTCATAGATAAAACGCAATTCGTGGCAAAATATTGCTCGTACCTATACAACATTGGTTTCCTCATTTCGCATGAAGAGAATGCATGAGGAAACTAACGAGCAAATTCAAAACCAACTTAAGAAACTTCGTACGCTTAATTTTATTGGGCCGAATTGTGGAAAAGCTTCCGCTTTGTTTTCATGCTATGATTTATTCAAAAAGAATTTTAAAAATGGACCAAAGTTTCACTCCAAATCTCCTCGTTCGTTTTAGAGAATACCTCTACTATCATCCTAATTAATGAAATCCACCCAAGTATGTATTCAAACATTTAATAATAGTTCTCACTCTAGTTTGGTTTCAACCATTCCTTATATTTTCTTCAAAATACGTTACCTTTCGCTCGTCTGCAAGTATGTAAATATATTCTAAAAAATTGTTGTTGATCCAATTGGTAAGAGCAGCCAGCGTTTTATGAAATGAAACAAATTATAAAATTGTCCGAGCACTTGCTGGTTACAATAGGTATGAATTTTAAAAATTGTTTTTTCAATAATTTTCGTAAGTACAAGCGCTACCTATGTACCTTAAGCTGCTAGCACACACCAGTGCAGCTTTGCTCGACTTTGCCCAACTTGTGATGCACCATGAACAAATGAGCATTGAGGTCATTGGATTTGGAGGACCATCTTCGCAAAATATAGGTACATATTCATGTTATACAGAATAATCAGAATCATCACAACCAAAATTAGCAAACTTCGTACAATTTTACAAGAAGAGTGTGAACTAGGCATCCAGATTAAAACGAAATGTGCATGTGCGTCCACCTCTCTACATGTGATCGAAGATGATATGATATGCATTATGTTTCTGAATGGAAGGTAAATAATTTTGGTTTCCATTTATCAGTTTGGTAAGTAAAAGTTGGAGGCGAGATCCGTTGAATTTTATATCAGCAAGATTGCGCAAAAACACTATGACTAACTTAGACTTGATGAACTCATAATGATTAACGTTTTTCGTAAGCTAAATTGCTCCATCGTGGGCGGGAAATGTTTCAGACTGTGGATTGAAAAGACGCTGTATTTGTTAATAGGAAATACGGTGTCAAGTATCAGATCAGTAAGTATGTTTGGATTCCCATGTTTAGTGTTTCAAAATATGTCTTCTCGAAAATGTCACCAGGTTGAGGTAATGCGATCCTCAGTGGCTCCAGTAAAATACAGTTGGCTACACACGGGCCAAGGGATGCGTTGTTCAAAAGCCCGTATTCATCAACCTTTGAGTGACGGTTGGTGCTATATGTGTAACTACAAATAGCCAGTGTTCTTAACTTTTGCGATTATAGTGCCCTAAGATGTTTAACTCATTCCATACATTAAAGAATTAAACATTCCTAATGAATTAAATGATCAACAGTCACTCATCTTTGAAACTTGTTCAGTCACAGAGAATTAAGCAATTTATTCCAGACATGGATGAGAAAGCAACTACATACTTTGGTTTTTGGTTAGAAAATGCGATAGATGTTACCACGTCTGTAGCTAATTTTATTTAAAGACGACGAAATTGCAACGAATTTCAAATGACAACACAAAATTCGATGTGCGTGAGAAAGACAAATGCAAGTTTTCGTAACGACTTTATAGCAAGGTTAAACAGACTCGTCGTGCACACACGAAAACAGAAAGTGACACTGAGAGGAAAAATTTACATACCCCGTGGTGATATATGGGGGCGGGAGACATTTTTCGAATCAATTCGCAAAACGTGACATCAGCAGAATGTTTAATTATGCTTTCATTGAAATACGAAAATACCATTAAAGAACCTTCTGAGCTCAATATTTTATGAAAAAATTCAAAAATTCTCAGATTTGGACTAAATGAATGGGTTTGATTACTCTATACGGGCATAATAGAAAAAGTTAAATTGCTGTGGGCTACTTTTGCTAATCTCTTGCGGACAAAATTTTATCCTTGACTTTGATTAGCGTTCTTAATGAAACACCACGAAATTTAAGGAGAAAATAAAATTTGGATTAAAAGCTTAGAATTGATGAAACTTACTCGACGACAACCCGAATTGAGTTAAATTTTTTGCGAAGAAAGTCCTAAAGCATTGCCAAAAGGGACAGGTAAATGATGACAATCCACAATCTCCTAAAAAATTATATTCAATACTCAATCGAAAGTATTCGCAAATGTAAAATAAAATAATAGCTTTAACTTTCTTAGATCTGTCCCCACTTTCAGTTGTTATTCACATTGAGTCACGAATTGGAAAAAGAAATCGAGCGAGAGCGAAACAGCATGATATATATCGGGCGATTTTAGTGCATTGACGTTTGTAAAAAAATCAATACTACTTATTCAATGAAATAATCAAAACGTTGAGACATTAGGGTGGGGACGATACAAAAATGCAGTATAACTGTCACGCAAACAACAACTTGGCCAACATAAAATTTGCATCGGATTTCTATCTTAAAGAAAAAGCTGAGGATTGGAAGTTGGTTGGAGCCATGCTGCGAGAAAAGTGATCTTTCTCAGCAGCATCAATTACAAAGTCGCTTCGTACACAAGGTTCATAGTAGTAAACGGTCGAAAATTTATTCATTGTTGAATAAGATAATGTAAGTTCATTAGTCATGAGTCATGAGACTGTGTTTCACAAATACATCACACGTGCTACCTTGAAGAAGCTGCTGAAAAGACTTCGATTCGTGATTAAGAGAGAAGGAAAGTGAATACATTGTGCATAGGTTAATTGATGACTTCGAAATCATGACTTTCGTGACATATTTTGTTTCTCATGTGAAACGAGCAACTGTCATATTATGTACTTCTGGAGCCACTTGCAGGAACTTTCATTGTCCGCTAAAATTACAAAAACTGCAAATGCATCGAGACCTTGTAAGCGTTTTCTGTTTGTTTTAGAGTAGGATTTTTAAATGACGACTCAAACCCGATATCAGCGACAGATATTGTTTAGATTGAAGTGAAAGCTACTTGTTCATCGCTTTGAGATTATGTAAATAAAGGTCTAGCACAATTTGCAAAGAATGCACAAACAATTCCATGAACCTTTAAAGTAGTTTTAAAAGCTTTGTGTTGGGATTTGTCTTAAACGACATAGAATAGCATTTTGATTGTTTAATAAATCAACATGAAATCTGAGCTAGTGTTGCTGAGAATCACTAATTACCTGAGGATCGGCGATGTTAAGAGTACAATAATTCAAATGACAATTAACGAAATGTTTACGAAAACGGCTTTTTATTTTTTGCAGTGCGATTGTGGCAGGAGGTGAGTTTTGAAAAGGAATTTGAAGCTGCCTTGATGATTAAGAGTTTTTCTGTTACTCTATAAAACTAAGCTCAATTACACACTAGATGCAGTTCATGTGGTATCAAAGATAAAAATAACCTTTATCTTGCCAGATGTATGGATGTACTTCATGTGCATCTATGTACAAGATCCTCATTTTTTTTCCTTATAGCAAAACAACGATACCACTTGATATGAGAGGTATTAAACCAGCCTTTTACGCTCTGTTCCGTGATCACTGTAAGTACCTTTATACTAATAAAAATTCAGTTATGTTGTACAAGAAAAGAGAAAGTTGTTCCGCCATGAGTCAGGGCAATGCCACTAATAGTACGAAACGTTTTTTAAAAAAGGGGTGCATTCAGCCTACGATAATCACATCCGCTTGTTGCAATCACATTTCATAATGGATCCTATCCAAAACTTGAGCGTTTTTGTGTTTAATTTATAGTTAATAAACTCTGTTAACCTAAGTACATTAAAAATTCAATAAAATTAATGTTCATGTGTTTGCAAGTTTACAAACAGCTTCATCTCTGCGTAGTGTCTAATTGATGCTCAGCATGCACAAAATTGATATTAAATATTTGGAAGCATTAATCTTTTGAAATAATGACGATGCAGTCTTGAAATTTTTTGTTAACAAAGACTTATTATATCCTCGTCAACATTGTGTTCTCGCGTACAATAGGTCGACGGGACTTAATCACTCCAGAAAGATTGTCAAGAATGAACGTGGATTGCATTGATACTTCAAAAGAAAGCATGGGTTAAGAGTTAGTAATGAATGGGTTATTCGCATGTAACTGACACCTCCTGCCAACAAGTCTATGCTTATTAGTTCTCTTACTACGTTTTTTTATATTTTCAACAAAATTTATATTCATCACTGCGGCGAAAATTGAATTATTGTGATTTTGTACATTTGTTTTGAGAAAAAAGAATCAAAGAACTGTAGGATTGTCTCCAAGATTATGTGATACGTCAAGACACGTTTTATGGAATGTAATACTGATATATCGAGATTTACAATACTAATGATTAGGCGAAACCAAAATTCTTTGTTACACCATTGTTAATCTTATTTTGTCTTAAAACGGAAATACAAATTTGTTCCGCTACTCATGTGATACCCTCAAAAAGGATATCACGCTGCAAACTGGCTGCTTGTCTGTTGATAATTAATGCTTAGGTTAGATCTGAGTCAATGGTGACTATACCAGCCTGTCCATACATTTTTGTTAAGTACACATTCGCGTGTATCACATTACCCCTGCCTTTGACGAAACAGACCGGGCTCGCTGGCTGTGTCTTAATATTCTGAATGTCTACTGATCGCATGTTCACTCTTATAAGTAGCTGGCAAATAATTTGAGTCCGTCTTGAATCAAGCTAATATTAGCTACTTCTATATAATAAATGAATATTTTTATTGGTAATCTGATGCAAACTCTTTACAATAATAATTGCAGCTTCCAACACGAAGACGGAAAATTGGACAGGTATATCGGTCAAGAAGGACATTAGAATTTTATCTGTTCTTACTTTTCATACTTTCTAACCTATTATTGTGTTATTTGGCAGCAACATTTCTTGAGATCAGTAATGTAGGCATAACCGAGAAAAGTTGGGCAAACATGAAAGAAGACGTCCCCGTAAGCATTGGGCATGTGCACATCGGAAGAAATATTTAACGCTCCATTCGCTTTTTTTAAACTGAACGTAAATTTCCTGAAAGACATCCTGCTAACTATGCCACCGTGTTTATGTGAGTGCCTAGTGCCTACGTTTGTTCATGAAGACTTTCAATGAAAGTAGTTACACGTACTTGACGTGCTCTTGGCAGTAAACAACCAAACTTACAGAATTATACCTGGTTTTCGGCTTCCTTTAAAATAACCACGTGAAAACATGTTTGTCCTTATTATAAATCACAGCCATTTCAAATGCTTGGATGTAAATTCTTTGTTTACTGAAGATCAGTTTCACTGTAAATATTCACACATGAAGATGATTTACCCGTAAAGACGTACAAGCGTAAGCAGCTTTGATTGTAGTTCTTTGCATGACGTATCTCAATGCAGGCGGCCATAATTTAAAAACTAATGTGTTACTCGCAAAGATTATCATCAGCATTTAAATATGTAGCTTACATGTACCAAGTTATAATAAACTTTTCAACATAACTTAAGTGAAAAATGGTTCAAGACCTCTAAATCAAGTTTAAAAGGGAAGGTTTTAAAACCGATAAGCCTCGCTGCGCCTGAAAGTAGAATCTGCGATAAAACAAACAATCCCGTGAAAAGGTTAACAAGAACAATTTACTCACTTTCTTCAAACATCTCATTTCTTTTCATACTCGTGTTTCTTTGCTATTCGCATTGTGCAGATTTACTTTCAAAAACTATACAACCAAAAGATATTTCGGATGCAGGAAAGACTGCAATAAGTTGGGTCCTACAGTGCCAAAATAATCTTGCCTAGTAATCTTATTGTTCCTATAAATGTAGGTTTTTGTTTACGACAACACAAAGATGGCCGATTATGTTTCATACCCTGTAGGCAAAATGTTTGTAAATAATCGGAAGAGCGTAAAAAGCCATGCAATAATATCTTCCGCAAAGAAATACCTGACATGGATTATTCGTCCTGTTGATTTGCGGACTCGCTACAGTCACAACTATAATTAATTCCGAAGCATATTCTATAACTGTTCTCTCATAATCCAAAAACAGTTCCGTCAACTCAAAAGGCTGAAAAATCCGGTTATTACGGATGGAAATCTTAGTCCTTTCATCCTAATTAGTCAAAATATGTCGCGTGGCCTAAAATTTAAATGGATTTTCAACATTTTATTGAAATTGGAAACTTCAAAGAAGAAGAATGTGATCGGTCGTAGACATGCTATAATCTTTGTAATCCCTTTTGTCGCCATTCTCAGAGAATAAGGGGTTTGATATGGTTAAGCCCAAAACAAAAACAAACCCTTAAAGATATAGCTACGCTGTCTAAGGCTAGTGATGCGTAGCATACTAAAGAGGTGGCCACAAATTAAAAATTCCTAAAAATAGTGAAAAATCCCGATTTGGGACAACGGGGAGATGATTGTAACATTTGACAACGAAAGGGAAAGGTAACTATTCTGCATACACGAATGCATACATGAGAAAGTATCATACATTTTTTTCTCTCTCTTGTAACACCTAATGTATACCTACAATATTCTTCTTTCGTGTATAAAAGCTCATAAATTTATATTGGATGCATCTCTGGTCCCAGAGGATTGTAAAAATGATACTTCTTTGACTGGGATTTTGGTACGTAAAAACAGAAGCGAAAGTTTAGCTGAGACAACCATGCGGCTATCTAAGTTACACACCTGTCAAGCTGTCAGTTACTCATACTTTATCAATTAGACCATCTATCTAAAAGATAAATGTCGGAAAGTGAGCATGGTTTAGATGATGCTTTGTAGCTGAAAACTAAGTAAGGAACATCTTCATGCCCTAATCGTAAATGATTTTAAGCGATAAGATTTTACAACATTCGAAAAGCGGATTGCGTGTATGTTTGTTCATAAAGTAATAATTATACGTGAACACGATTAACATGCATTGTGGAGATTGGTAATAAAACTAGTACGTAAATGGTTCTCTTACCTTTCCGCTGTCCGAATATCCAGTAAGTCACAGGAACTACTTTTCAAACACTTTAGCCCGTAAAATGAAATGTGCTATTTATGGGTGGTTTTATGAGGTGGAAAATATGTCTTCGCTTTTTGCAGGATTGAAACGTGGAATCCCGGTTCTATTGCTCAGAGAGTTTATGCTGCGGTGCTCACGACGAAGGGTCATGGAATGCTGAAACAGTTTTGGTACAACTTAAATTTCAATCCATCCTGAAACTTTCATCGCTCAATTTAGAACTAAGTAGTGGGAGGTAAAACTTGAATAATAGAATCATACAATCTTGAATATGAAAATGATGCAGATATACTAGTATAACTCACATCAGCAACAATGATCAGTTATTTTTAATTCAAGCGGCTAACTGACTACTTTGGAGGAAATGACCGACTACAAAAAAACAAAACCATACGATGACATGATGATTTGTTAATATTCCCGTGATACACTAGCCGAGTTATGCTTTTACAGTTTAGAATAGCACTATAAGCTCCTTTCATTCTCTAACTTTGTTTTGATTGTATCTGTTGCTGTTGCGCACTGCAGACAGTGATATCTGCTGTTAGCGTAGTCTTCAGTCTTGCCCCTAAAATTCTTTCATAGTCATCCTCATATTTTAATTGTAAATAGGTGCGTTACAAAACACGAGTAAATCATGTCACTGTGTCGTTTCTATTTGTCTGAAAGTTTTATGCTCGTGGGGATTTCTAATTTCGTTTTCAAAGATAAGGTCCTTGCCAGATATTTTTAACTCTTCTGCCTCATTGTTTTCAATTACAGTATGAACGTATGGTAATGGACTCATCGACGTAGTCTTGCAATCACCATATCCGTTTACGAAAAGTAGAAAATCAAGTGGGCAAGCCAATGCAAGTGCGTGAAATGTCATGCGTTGGCGTGATGTTGGCGGTTATGATATTAAAATCATCGCATCCTTTGCTGCTTTACTATTACTGCATAATTTTTAAACTTAAAAACTTACCTTGGGAGGTCATCCCTGCATTTTAAAACTTTTCATTCATAAAAATACTAATTTCGGATGAATCATTTGAATTTACTATAGTATAGTTTTCATGAATCATGTGTGATGTGATGATGACTCATAAACTTTCGATTACAGACAATATTAGGCCATATTCATTAGTTTCCTGAATTGTCAAGAATCGAGATTAGAAATCTTTTTCTCAGCCCATGTAAGGTGTAAAATAACAGGTATTCCTTGAAACTCATGCACGCGCTCAATCATGATCAGTGATGATTTGATTTAAACAATGCACTGTGATGCCTTTCGAGATTGGTTGGCTCCCAATCCAAATCGATGTGAACAAAGCTTTAAGTCCAACTTAACTTAAGAATGAATTTCAGTTTTGGAAACGATACTCGAAAACGAATGGTATTCGCTACAACAAAAGAAGCCGTCAATTAGTTAACGCCTTCTTAGATGACTTGGCAAGCGCAAAATTGTTTGTGTGCTTGGAAAGGAAGGATCCGTCGAACAAAGTAACGTAAATAATTGGGCTATTCTTGCTAACTATGAATTAAGCTATGATATGATTTATCGACTTTCCTAGTTGATGGCAAGCCTAAATACTTAATTATCAAAACCAAATTAATAGTAAGCAAAACTACATAAACCAACCAATCTTATTCCCTATTGTGAAAATGATTCTACATAACACCAAATCTACTAAAAGCCTCATTCGTAACAGAAGCACTCATCAAAGGTATTTGATAAAAATGAGATCATGGATAGGTGGTTGTACGAATGTGTTAACTATTTACCCATAGCAGGACCACTCAAAGTACCACGTGAAATAAAATGAAACATTTTAAAAATTCTTTATTAACTGTCTATGATCATGATCTTAAATTATTGATAAACATGTACGGACCGATCGGAGTTATTGACCAGAAAAAAAAATAGTTCGACAAACGCTCATTCGTTTCTGTTAAATAATATTATTTCGCATTATTTTTAAAGAGCTGCTGCGTGTAGTCGTGTTTCATAAGAAAATACGACAGAAAAAACGTCCCCTCCCAATCTTTTGGCGAGCCATTTGTTTTTTATCACTGCTAGTTTAATGGCTTCCGACGTCATCTTTGCATACAAATTGGTATGGATGGCACGGCCCATGCCTTCAATTATCACTAAATCAGTGCCCATTTGTAGAACCAAATTAATTAAGTCTTGCGCTATCCGTGAGAGATCGAGGCATGGACTAGCTTGCCCCGTGGCTGCTAATCTCAAGGACTGATCATTTAAAGCCGTTTCTAGCCAAGCATGGTCCTTTGACGCTTCCTTCAAGAGGCTTATCATCTCTCCATAAGTCATGTCATTCACTGCCGGATTCGAGTTGCTGCAAAGGATTACCTGAAACATTCGATTAGATATTTATTGTCTTATGTAATAACTTGATGATCTAGAACTAATGGATGCAACTTTTGTTCTAATTGAAAAACTAACCTTTGTGCCCCGCGATAAAAATTCCCTGACAAGAGGTAGAATGCCAACGATAAAATCAAATCCTGAGTTATCGACGAAAATTGCAGCACACTTATGAATTTTGTCAGGATCTTTCAATCGTTGGATCCACGCGTCAAGGCTATCCACCAGCCAAGGCCGCCTTTGGAGTTGCTCCATTGCCTCGTTGAAGCCAAACTGATCAGGTCCCTCTAACAAATTACATACTTCCTTGGCTCCCCAATCAAATACATTCCCAGCCAGTACTCCCCATATAAGTTCAGACTGCCGGGCTTTCCAATCTAACTTATCTAGATAGGCAAGTCGCTTGGGAAGCTCTGCTAGAGCAGCCGCATTTTCAGTTCTCTTCTGCTTCCAATACCTGTAAGTAAGTTTTATCTTGCAGTGAATGCTCATTTATGTGGGAAATTTTCGTTTACTCGACTTCGACTTACGGGTCAGGAAAGTCATATTCCCTAAGACTTTGTTCAAAAGTGTCCAATAATACTCTCACAGTCAACAGTCCATATGCGCACGGATTTGTCTCTAAATACTTGAGTCGAGCTATTAATTTTTTCCTACAACCAAGTGCTCGCTCTGTTGATGTCGGAGAATCCGGCTGTGACTCCAGAGCCAAGGTCGTTATCCTTTCTACCCATCCTGAAATTGGGAAGGGAGGAATATTTTTATTTTAATAGAGTCACACTATTTTAACTTCTAAATCTTGTTCAAAACGAACCCTCAAAGCATGTCAACCAATATTCTCTTGCTTCTGTGTCTTTGGTAAGATCTTCCGTATCCGGACAATACCTCCCATTTACGTCCAATAGCGGAAAGAATCCAAATGGCTTCTCCATTCTGTCAATTTCAAGCTGTTCCACATTGATTTGCCGAACATCGGTTGACCGCTTTCGAATGAGGTTTTTCGGCTTGGGTTGTGTGTCTGAATATAAATGAAAGTGACTTGCAACTCGACGTGAACATGTTCAGTTAGTTTTTATTTGTTTTTTGTCAGTACCAAAAGTAGTGCTGTTAGTCTCTTGCATATTCTCTACCTCATCAAATCTAACATTTATCACAGGCAATTGTCCAGAGCTGGACGCAGCAAAGTTCTCCTGCCAAGAGTACCTTTCCGCGTCGAGTTCTTCAGTTCCTTTTAGAAATGCTCCAATGGCTCCCAGATAACCTTCATGCCTTAAAAACATGGCCTCCACGGATCCTCTACTCCAGAATTTGATTGCGTAGCTGATTGCATGCATGCTCAGCGGATGATTACGCAAAAAATAGCCACCAAAGTAAACTCGTTTCAGATTATGTTGGAGTGCGTATAAGCATGCGATTTGACCGATGTCGTTTGAAATCGTAAACAGAAGGCTTCGGATCACGTCGTTTTTGTTAAAGTCCGCAGGACTGTGTGCTGCCGCTTTACCAAATGAAGACGCGATAAGGTCACCAGGTAGGCCTTATCAAGAACGATAAAAGAGAGTAATCTTAGTTGAGGTGGACTAAATTTGACAGGGGACAATGGGGATTTACCTAATGTAGCATAATCTCCTGCATAAATATCTCTGACAAGCATGTCCACATGTCGGTGATCCCCCTTTTCTGCCATGGACAGTAGCTCGTCAAACGTTCTCACTGTACCCCCAGTCAGGAGACTACCAAGTCCCCAAAATGTTCCTCCCCCTGTTGCAGTTCCGCCGATTCGCTCATACTTATCTTCAGCTTCAACTTTCAAAATGGACACTCCTGAACCGATATTTACTAAAAGGTACGGAAAAACTACAGGTCCTGCCGATAAGAACCTGCAAGGAGGATTTTCCTTTCTATCGAAAAGAAACGACTCGTCAGGTACATTTTTGAGCAAGAAGTTGGCCCCTTTAATTAGACATGATATTTCGTCCTCTTTTTCTACCATCAGTCCAAGTTTCTCCTGAATAAGACTGCTGTACTTGTACGAGCCACCACCTGTACACCGAAAGACGCATGTCATTACTTTCTACGTTTATTTAATTGTTGCAAGTTTGGAGTGCGTAAGATTGATAGCTCGCCTGTTGCTTTTATAAATTTTCCTGTCGTAGTATTGTCCCCTCCACCCACATGAGGAGCTAAATTCTTTTGAATAAAATCTAAACATTCTTCGATGAAAGTTGTTTCAAACTTGATAAAATGGAGCCTCGCCCCCTCCCATACTTCATACTCGAAATCATTCCCACTTGATCCAGCACCTGGAGAGCCTCTTGAAGCCGACTTGATGCGGCGATGCGAAACTGTAGAGTAGTACGCTATTTTCGTCAAGCTGCCGCCAATATCAATGGCAAATCTCTGTGCATTTGTCAAATTTCTGAACAAACTTTCACAGTCTTTGCTTGCATCTATTTCGTGGTCGGAAAGCGATGATTTGGGTCTGACGCTGGAGCTATCTGGCACAGATAACCCTTGTGTTACTGGAACCAAGTTGATAGATTTGACCGTGGAGTCATTTTCGTTGAACTCGACCTCTGGAGAGCTTGAGGTCAAACGTACTTGTGAATCTTCCATGGCTCTTTGGGTAATGAACGAAGTAACTTTCACCAGCACATGAAAAAGCTCACTAAACAAACTTAAATCTAGTCAAGTGGATTCACATATGCCACATGCACGTTCTCATAAAAAGGTTTCAGCTTCAGCTGACTCTGGACTCTGGATTTTTGTCCTATTACAGCAAGCCGTGCCATGCTTCTTGAACACTTGTTGGAAATTTAATGCAGCCATGTTATCACTGGCAGTCCATTGAATGTTGAGAATTGATACGGGAAATAGATATGATATAACATAATAGACACATTAATTTATAACAACACATTTTTAATCGGCTTCCAGGAAGCAGTAAAAACTAATACATATGAATTAGAGTTTCATACATACATACATACATTTATTAAGTTCTCGAATTAAAACCTATTCACGTCTCGAAAATACAATTTATACCTTATTCATTCACAAAATAATGAATTTCTTTCAGCTTAGTTGGATTTTTTCTTTTTTGTCTTTGCGCCCCCAGGCTTCTTCCAGCCCTTTCCAAACGTCTTTCCACTATCGCCATTGCTTTTATGCTTCTTGGACTTCTTGTCCGAAATCTCCGGTTCCCCTGCTCGTTTTTCACCGCTTTTGATACTGACAGAAGACTTGGCGAACGGAAGTTTAGCGATAGGGTTGAGAGCTTCTGACCATTCGTCATTAGATCCTTTAATTGCAAACTGACTGAGGTCATCATCTTTAAGTTTTCTCAACTCGTCGTCTTGTTTTTTCTTCAGTTCTTTTGCAGCTTTGTTCAGTTCTTTGGAGAGGCTTTGAGCAACTGGAAGCATACTGGCCGTTCTTTCGTCGGCGTCGACAGTTTCTAACTGTTTTGCAAGTGCGGATTCCAAAATTCGATTGATAATGTCGAGAATCTTGCGAATGCATCGGTTGAACAAGCCCAGAAGTTGAGTTCCTGGAAGATCCAGTTCCTTGGAAAGATTGTCCACGGTTTTATGCTGCAGGCCCATTCCTAACATGATAGCCTGATTTTCATGAAAATAGGTTCGTCACATCACTCTATCATGTTGAAACATCAAAAATCTGTTTCGAAACTAGCAAAATAAAGTTACCGATTGCACTGCTGATATTTTCAGCTCCCCCATTTTGCTCAGGAAATATAATCTCGCAAGCGTAGGCACAAGATCCATAATGACATGATAATCTGTCATATTTCTGGCATACAATTCCAGTCGTTTCACGTCGTACGGAGTAATGTGTACTTGCAACTCTCCTTGGCTGATTTCTGAAATTGAAAGTCAGGTAAACAAACTAATTATAAAAAGTACTTTTTAAAACTCATTTCTTCAATATTATAATGCTTACCAGTCGATTGGTCTAGCGTGTAGCTTTTATTTTGAAGCACAGACATAGCTAATGCAGGTGGAAAATTCCTGAACTCAAAGCCCAAGAGCGAAATGAATCGTCGACAAAAATCTCGAAAATATTCTTGTACCCATGATGAGTTCATTTGATTCATTATTGGACTGTCTAAGACTTTGACCATGATGCACGAGTGTTCTCCAGTCAATTCATTTGGCGTTTGTCTGTAAGCGAAGTTATCGTTATTATTGCTTATTTTTTCCTCATATCAAAATGCTTCAGACTCATACCTTAGATAAACTGGTAGAAAACCTAAACGTTTCCAGAATTTTAACAGGGACAACGTCATGCCATACGACACACCAAGATAATGCAGTGCTTCTGGAGGTCGTTCAGTTAGCTTCAAAAGTAATGGGGGTAAATTCTTGCGCGGTCCTACACTCTCCGATATGATACTCAGGTCTTCATCTTCCACCGGTTCAATTTCTTCCGAGACAGTTTTACCGTCATTTTCGCTTACGTCTACCATTTTCATTTCGTAGTACTTTTGGAGAAGTTCAATTGCCCTGGACCCATAGCCCATCTATTTCAAAAAGAAAGGTTAAACTTAACTTTTTCGTCACCCTTATCAAGTATATCAAGTACATGTTATTTTACCCCTTGGTAGTCTGGATGTGTTGCTATTCTAACAATACGGACACCCGATAGTGATGGAAAGTCATCATCTTGAAACTGCTGCGCAACGGTCCAAGGAATTAAATCGCCAGATGCACGCTTTCCTCTCTGCAATCCATCGGTAATACTTCGCTTAGAAATTTCTCCTTCTAGACAAACCTAAAACGTGTCCAAATAGTTGTCAAATATTTCAAAATTTCGCACCGGAAAATTTATCGCCGTCTTTAGCTTACTTGAAGCACACACAGGACTTCTGGTAACTCCTTTTTATTTGGATCTGTCGGTCCAAGCAGGCAGAAGAGATGATGTGCAGGCGCATCAGACATGAGTTGCAAATCATTCGGAGAGTTCTGCGAATAGGGCAACGGGGAAGACAGAAATGAATAATTTGGCGACTATAACAATGCGTGCTTGTGATAAAAACTACCTTATAATGTGACGCAACGTATAGTGACATTATTTGTTGCAAAAACATTTCAGAGGCTTTATGGTAGCTGAATAATGTATCCCTGTTAGAAAAATATAAGGCTTTGTTAGATGCATAATATGCATTGTAAAATACATCAGAATAGTTTAGTACTCACCGACTAATGTAGTAAAGTTCACACTCTCTGGGCGGAGGGCAACCCGAAGTCAATGGCGGAGTTAATGTTGCGTCAAGGCAAAGAAGATTTGTAAGCCACTGTTCCACTGAGTCCCCAGGTTTGTATCTTATTGATTCCTCCAATGTTAACTACATCCCAGACATTAATATTAAAACTTTGAGATACATTACTAAGTATATGACCATATGAAATTCAACGAATCGGTACCTCATCGAGACGACGACCTGTTATCTTTGACGACGTTTTCTCTGCACCTTTATCCGAAACTGAACCATGTTCACGTAGCTGCTGAATCAACTTCAATGACAACGACCGACCAGTGCCCTCGTAACCATTAATTGTGGAAGCAAGGAAGATCAAGTACGGTCCAAAAAGTGCTTTCACTAGTGGTAATGGAATGGCGGCAGCCTCGTCAATTACTAACAATTCTGCTTGTCCTAGCTTCTGAGCATCCGTTGGATGAATATACTGTTTACATATAAGATCAATCAAAGTTACTTTCAATGCAAATTCAATTTCAAATATAAATTAACTCCTGCAACCGTATACCTGTATAGTTTGTCGATGGTCTCGGAAAAAGTTCACACGCACAATGGCTTTGTTAAACTCAGGATTCGTGGATTGAATCAAGTCGTAGTCAATATGTTCTTGATACTCCAAAGCGTCAAAGCCTATTTCGAAAATAATGATGTGTCCCAACTAGAGCAATTCATAATATGCAACGATCTTCATAAATACTACAATTTCCTTACCCTTAAACACAAACTCAAACAAGGTCTTTAAGTTCTCAGGAGTCGGACTCGTCACGTATATATTTGAATATCCGAACGCGACCGCCGCAGCAATGGACAAACCTAGGGCGGCTGATTTACCCCTTCCTCTTGAAGCGGTCAGAGATACAGTAGCATTCAAACTCTTCTCAGATATCGAGTCGATAAACTTCAGAAGCGCTTTAGCCTGTGTACCAAAACAATAAGTATTTGTCTGGGCGTACACAATAATTTACAACGACTCAAATAATGTTTTCTTAAAATACCTGATCAAGTGTCTTGCAACAGTTAACAAGCACGCCTACAGGTTGAGTGTCTTGAAGACTATCTTGTAACAATTTTAATTCTGACGCTTCATTAGATTCGTCTTTGTAATTGGCCTCCACTGGTGTGATATTGGCCGCGTGTGATGATATCGGCAACACATTCAAGTTGTCATCCATTACAATACACTTATTACAAGATCCAAGGGACAAAATAAATCTAAAAGAACGATAAATGAAGTCAGTCAAGTGATCACTCAATTCATAAACAAATTCGGCAGGTAAGTGCATGTATTGGCAAACAGACTAACCTTTCGTTAAAGCGTCCAACTACGTCCTGGTGTGCCTCAGTTCTGTACCTGGCATGAACATCCATTGTCATCGTATAAAGTTGTTTCAACGAATTCACCGATCGTAACAATATGACAATGATCCCTCCACCTTCCACAGTTTCGATCGTACGTGCCAGTAAGTTGGGAGTAAGAGCTTCAAAATCTTGAAGTATGCACATTCCAAAAGTGTTTCCCAAAATCTTATGGGTTTCAGAGTAGTAGCAGTATCGAATATTGGTCGAGGCGATGAACAGTTCGAATGGGTCATCTTCGTTGACATCAATTTTACCGGATTTTATTTTCTTTTGTAGCTGACGCATACGCTTCTTTCGGTGGCTGTTTCGCAAAAATAATAGCAAAGAAATAATAAGTTAAAAGTTAATGATATCTGGTGCGTACTACGGGTGCTGATATTGGAATTGCTCAGAAGACCATAACAAACCTGCTGAAGCCGAGTTCCTTCTTGTAACACCATAAAACACTTGGTCGTGCTTTGACTTCCGCTTTGGACAACATGTGATGAAGAATTACAACCTGGATATACAAAATCATAAAACAAATCAGGCTCCGTCACAAAAAGCCGACTCAACAGTCTAGATGGTTTGAAAAATTACCTGATCTCGACCTTTGTCACCCACGATGCAAAATAGGGTTCTATGTCCAAGTTTCACTCCATTCTCGATCAGAACTCTGATTCGGTTGTCTATCTTCTTTCGAACCATTTTGAGTTCCAAAACTTTCAATATCAAACACGCTCCTGAGAACAATCAACAATATACCCGTAATCGTAACGGATGCCTAAAAACGTAACTGTGTTACACACTATACTATAAAACACTTTTGGATTAGTCGTATAGACCGAAACGCTTCCACAAATGGCTCTAATTGAAGAAATTTTGATGTAAAGAAATTGATTAGTTGTTATGAACTATTCCATAAAGCGCGATAGATTCGTTAAAAACGACATTAGAAGTCACGCTTACATACAAAACATTTCTTACTTTACATGCCATGTGCTTACACAAACACATTTTGCTTGCTTGTAGACTTCCGCATAAACAGTTTACCACTGATAGATTGGGATGTCTGGGGCTAAGCAAGACTTCATACATGATGATGATGTTGTATGCAGGCAAAATGATACTTAACTAGAAGTTTTCTGAACGATATATTTAAGGTCGACCGTTTACAGTTTAATAAACTGAAAACTGCATTTAAAGTGTAGTCCACCAAGGGACAAGATTTTAAAGTTTTATTGACTCATTTGGGAAACACATAAATATCACAGATTAGAGTTAGAACGAACTACGAGGAAGTTATAGTCCTCACAATTTCAACACTATCAAATATGTATAAATAAACGACACTAACATAAACAACAATTTTCAAATACTTCATGTAGGTGTACGTACATTCATTTGACAGCAGTCGAGAATAATATGAAAAAATATTAATGATTTATTAATGAATTTAAGATCCCTTATATGATGCGTTTACAGAGGGCATTTTAAAATTTTAATCCTAATGATAATAATTTTTTCTTAACTCTATTTTTCTCAATTTTTACATATTATTATGATTTGTTTTATCGAAGTATTCTAGACATATCTGAGACTGTTTCCTCATAGTTTTCCCAAACATTAGAATCAGGCTTGGAAAACTACGTCGAGGAAATAATTGAAGCACGCATTTTTAATTGAACAGTGAGCGTTTGACAACACACATATTTTGGTAATGAGAACCAACTTAAAGACTATTGTAAAACAAATAAAGAAGTATTATTATATCCACCCCATTGAGGTAGTCAAATGGCTTGAATATTTGAGGTAGAGAACATCGATTCGTTAAAAGTTTTTAAACAAAACATAATCCAACTAATGCCTTAAAATAGTTAGTCTTCTATTCATGAAAATGTAAATGATTCCATTCATCAGTTAAAAAATGTCGACTCCTTATAAACTGCACAGGTTATAGGATACAAGTCATTGTAGTTAAAATCAGCTCGGCAAACTTTCCAGTGTCTTTGTAGAACACACGGATTTCAAAGTAATACTGCTTGCATAAATTGAACACTTATCAGTGGCCACGGCTTGCGATGGCTTATTCATGGAAGAAGAATCATTCCCGGAGGAGTTTTGTGTTATTTTGCAGGTAGTAAAACTTCTTCCCTTCCATATGTAATATCTATTTGGAAAGTCAGATAACAAGTGAGTAATTACTATAAAAAAATTTGCAACTCAATCGAAAAAGGATGATTAACCAAAAAGCTGTACTTACAGATAGGTCATTTGAGGAGGCACCGTTAATGCTGCCGATAAAAGGAAGAAACAGCCTGGAAGGTAGTCCTAATGTTCGCTCATAAATAAAACTGTAAGTTGGGTCAAAAATTAAGGGCACTACTAATTCAACCACAGCTAGAAATGAAAACATCTTGCCGATGTGATCCGGTGGGCATAATTTTGATAGCATTGATTTAGCTACCACAGCCATTGTTCCATTGAACATGTCTATCGTTGGAGCTATCGAACACAGGAACAAGCGTTAAATGTAAAGGTTAGAGTTTTCACATTAAACATTATATAAAAACTCAGACTACCTAGATAAATCATCCATGTGGTAGATGCTAGTGCATACATGAAACATCCTCCGAATTGACTTATACCAGCGATGAATCCAATTACTGGATCGGACAGCTTCAGGTACGAACAAAATAGGCCCATCGAAATAAGGGTACCTTTATCGAAAAAAATCATAATCGGTCAGTCATTCATGCAATCAATAAAGTGCTATATTTATATTGCATAATACCTAAAACACCAATTAATGAGACATAAGTGGAAAACAATCCGTATCCGACAAGGTCCCATCCAAGTTTCTTTCTAAGGTATAGGTACATAACACCGAATTCTCCTAGAAATGAATACGTTGCCAGTTATTTTAGATTCTTGATATGGTTTTCTTACAATGCCCCATTAACGTACAGATAGTATTTTTATGTGGTGCGTTACCTTGTATTGGTGCATTCACACAAATGATAGCAAAAATGAGAACTGCTATCTGTGCACGGTCTCGATTCGAAACTCCATGAAAAGAAAGCATAAGAGATTTCATGACACCACGAACATTGTCCCATGACATGAATTGTTTATTCTGAAGACGCTTGGGCACATTGCCAGCCTCCCTGTTTTTGTTATTGTCTTTTTCAGCGTCATAATTTGGAGTAATATTATCTACAAGAAATAGAATCGTGAAAAAGGATGTCGCACAAATGCCAGCGGATATAAGAAGCGCAATTTCTGTCTTAATGGCAGCTTTCACCGCAAGTCCTCCAAGTGCAAATCCAAGCGGAACTCCAAGCGTAAATGCTGCCGATAGCAGTCCAGTGCGAAGTGTGCGAGACTGTTTTGTGGAGCTATCCGAAACATGACTCAGCGCTGCCATGCGAAATGTTACGTCAGAGCCAGATAAGCTCTTTGGAATGGTTGATATCAACACGAGTGTTAAACCGTTCCAATTCCGGTAGAAATACGCCAGTGCCATCGACAAGGCTTGAAGGGTAAATCCGAAGCATGGAAATAAAAGTGGCAATTTTCTACCGTGTATGTCACTCCAATATCCTTGGATCAAAACAAACAATATGGGTATGGAGTAGTCAATATATGCGCGAGTCCTCCGTAGTTGTGCGACAATTTTTTGTATTTCACTTTCTTCTTGTGTGTAGTTTCCCTTGCTGCAATCGAAAGGAGCACTTAAAATACGCCTCTAGGATCTTGATTTTGATTAGAATAATTCTGCAATGCAGTTTACTTACTTCTTGACAACAGCTTCGCAAACTGTTTCAGAATAGCCAAGATCAACTCGGCAGACTCTGGCAATAACGAGGTCTTGCATCGTCAAATACGTCATTAGAACTGATGACATGAAAAGTAGCGCTGCGAAGTTCAGTGCGACACTTTTGCAGGCCCTTGATAGTCTCAGAAACCATAACTTAATTGCCAACGACATTTTTGATCGCTAAACCTTATTTTGCCTTTCCGAAAACGACAACTTGTTTATGGTTTTCCTAACTAAATCTCCACAATTTTGCACTACATAGCGTCCACGAAAACTTTGTCAATATGATTTTTGTACAAAAAAAAATACTTATGTATGTAAGATAATCGACAATAGTCATCCCAGGTCCCTACAGTCAAATGAATGTTTTTTTCAACAATACTGAATATCCTTGAAGCTCAACCTTTCTTCGACCCAGACCTTCGCCCACCTTTTTTATTGTTCTATAGAGAATTTACTTCACATTTTATATAAAAGTTTCACCTACCTTTTCATGTTCTAGAGTGTGTGTCTGATTATTGTGTGCGTGTTTTCACGTGTACTAAGCTCT
>VICI01001203.1:0-24764 GCA_019593645.1 Akabosia matsudoensis | reverse complement strand
TTCAAGACAGATAATTTGCACTGATTTTGGTATATGACTGACTTATAATAACAAAGAAAAGTTACTGCGTACCTAGGTGATAGTTTATTTTCTGGGAAACAGTGGGCACTATATATTGAATATATTGAACTCTTTGAGTGGGCATAACTGCGCAAATAAAAAAAGGCAGTAATATATCGAACGATCTATTCTTCGTAAAATAGGATTACCGCTGTGTATTGGCATCTATAAACTTATTCGTTTAACCTCGTGAAATCTCAGGTATCCGTTTTTTGAGCAACGCAGCAAAGAAAAGAGGATAGACTTTCGTCATCAAATATCTGAGAAAAATTGGTATATTGTTTTAGTTGCAACGATGGTGTTACTCAAAACGTCAATAATAGGAAGCAAGTACATTCGTAAAAAAGTTTTAATGAACACTCGATACGTGTTATCTCACATAAATACGCTGAATGCTACAATCTGACTTCGCTTTTTATGGTTGCATAACGACCATTTAAAGTATGGCTCAATGCAAGCTCACATAAGGTAGATCAGTTACACTACAAGGACATTTTTCGAGATGAAGCATAGTAAATAACCCTAAAATATTCTGTTCTATTCCACACGTCATTAACTACAGACCAAATACTACATAAATCTAACGGTTTTCGTTTTAAAAGTAGCACCATTTTTCTATGGTTATTATTGCTGGCTAAATCTAGGTACTGTATTTTCAGAGCGAACTAGCAATTTAAATAATCTACTCCGTGTTACTTACTATCAACAAAAACCTCAAAGGGAGACGCATTGACCACTAATGAAGACATGAGGAATTTATCGAAAATTACAGAGTGAATTTGGTAGGCTTAGCTTATTTGCTAAATGACATTCATGGAATCGAAGATTTCTCATTCAATGCGCAAATGTGACTAGAGCTTGAAGAATCCGGGGTTCGTTTTCAAAAACAAGCTGATTAATAATTTCATCCTTATTTCACAATCCAATTTCTTTTGCTATTATAATCATAGCATAGCTAGTTAGTTTCATATCCTAGTTTAAATGACTCACTCTGAATTTAGTGGTCATTTACACTACAAAATTTTAGGCACTCTGAGAAGAGAAAGTCAAAGAAGTCATTACTTCGAAGCTGATTAGGAATACATATCCCAGTAGGTTATCTTTTCATCACCTGTGACATACATGTAAGCTCAATTGAGGGCTCTCAAAGTTTATGATATCCTTGAAGTATTAATCATTTTTTTGTCACCACTATGTCAATTTAGTTTGGAACTGTGTTATCTTTGTGCATAACAAACTTTCTTTACGAATAAATTGGAATGGCTTGTAAGTTGAGACATATTTTCTGTACCTAACTGACGAGTGACGGCATACGCACAGCAGCTATATTACGTTTGTGCGCATAAACCTATATGAAGTAGCAGTTGTGATGCAACATGATATGCTCGTGATGGTTCAAGGTCGAGAAAGTAGCCTATTTCGCCAAGTGAAGACGCTTTGGATAAAACCATTTGCAGTCGTCCCCGCATTGATAAATTGAGAATTATGCTCCAAATTGGCTTTGAAAAGAATTAATTAATGCGCTGCGTTTATCAAGTTCGTAATGGGGGTAGTGAAAACAATTAATATGAGCTCGATGAAACGGTGGCACCTATCTGTGAAATGACTAAACTATTCACTATAAGCTTAGTCACCAAAATTGTCTAAATAACCTCTTTTATTTATAACTAATATGCATTGCCGAATTCAATGTTCGACAAGTCGTTTAAATCTTTTAAATACAATTTGTTTGTATATTAAATAAATAGTCTATGTTTATTTATGTATGCAAAAGATGGGAGGCTTCGTGTATAAATTCAACAAAAATCCTTATTTGCTCGACGTTTCAATCTAAAGCCAGACAATGATCTCTCGAAAATTTCGTGCGAATTGGGTTACATAAGTCTTAAAAAATATTTAATAACCCGGTATCTTCACGCCTCATTGTTTATTTACCTAATTTTTTATCACGAAGTATGGAATGGCGTGATTCCTGAGTCGTTACGTTTATCGATTTTGTAAATAAAACATTTAGCAATATCATGACACTTGCTGCAAGGCCACATAGACATTTTATCATTGTATGTAATGTTCACCGCATCTACAGTTTTATCTTAGTGCCAACGCTGGTACGTTACGTTACAGTGAATTTATAAATACAACTTATATACCGGGAAAATAATGGCACAGATTTGATGAATACCGGTTTCCGCAGACCTATAACCAAGCATTTGATTTATGAAAGATTGATTTCCGTGTTGAGCTAAAATGTCCAGGGACCTTGAACTCCAAAATAATGTACTGGAGTTGTTGCAACTTAGCTAACCCTATTAGACTAACATGTTGAACATGTTAAAGTGAAGAACTAATTTTCTTTATCATACACAAATCAATGAATTAGTCACCGCACCAGAATAGCGGATTTGATGGATGATGGGAGTACTCGGTTGATTGCTAGTAGCGCTGATAGGAAATTTATGCCTACCACTTTCATAAAATTATAGTCCAACAACTCACTGATTGCCAGGTATATCAGCTCAATTGTGCACTCAACTAGTCAAGTATAATTTCAGCATATAATTTGTTACGAGTGTAGGACATATTGCAACTCAATAAAATCACCATCTACGCTTCAGGTGCCACTAATTGACTACGAGTACTATTTTTGCTTGTCAGGGTATCATCATGATTTGCGAAAGCCACGAGACATTTGACAACGAATACATGCCCTAAAAGAGGGTTGCAAATTGTGTCACTTGCAGAAGACCGATATAAGCTTTACTGAACGCTTGAAAATGTAAAGTTGTAAATTATTTCATTTGACCTAGTATCTTTTTTCTGCTGCTGCTTCCACGTTGAGCAAATTGTCTCAAGGCTACGAATGACCACGAGAGTTTCCATCACGTCTATATGCCGTCACAATCAACTCTATCTGGGAAATGTCCCATACAAACTTCCTTATCTATCTGTCAAAATTATAGGCTTTGTTTGGACACGTGAGCCGTGGTAAAAATAAGATGCTAGATAAACGTAGTGCTTCTAGAAATGACTGACAAAATCGATGAGTAGTATGCCGAAATTCTGCATGAAAATGACTCGATAAAGTTCCACTTAAATTGATTATAGCCAATCTGCCTATCCCAAAGTCCTTTGTGTTAGATAACTCATATAACGATAAGGAACACTACTTATAGTTCTAATTTGTTTGAATTTACGATTCGACCTATAATTGCATAGGTCCAGGAAATAAAATAGAATTGATACCTTATGTGCAATGAAAGGAAATGAATTTTGCCGGCTTATTAAAAGCGTATTCAACAGACCATTAAAATTGAGAATATAGCTGTATCGATTTTTTTTGTATAATTTTTATTGACGTTCAACAATAAATCATCGAATAATATAATATGGTGCTCCACATTTCTTTCTCATATCGCCGTATATAGTACTTTTTTCTCGATTTTTCTCTCTTTTCATCAGTTATTCAAAGTTGAGTAAATATTTGATTAGAGGTGGTGGGAGAGGTAGTTTATTAATGTATTTGGCAGGTGCACGGTTTAACTGTTTGTAGATGACGACACGACATTTGTTGCAAAAGCGTCCTTGGACTCGAATACAACTCCTTCAGGGTACAGCAGAGACTTGTCCTCACTGGAACGATTGCTGACTGCGTATATAGCACCTTTAAACAGTTGTACAATTCCCTGCAAACGACAAAATGAAAACGATATTACCAATAGGCGAACGCAGTTTTCGTTATAGGCTTTCTAGAAGAGTTGAGTTTGTACTGGATGTCAGCGTGAAAAAAGGGAATAAGATAATACGTTCTAGTTTCATCTGAAATACTCTGAGCATTTCCTCAAGGTATAATAATACTCGTACAGTATGGTAATTTTTGTTCGTAAAAATAAATGATTCTGGTAATATACGAACATAGATGGGTTTTCAATATATGATTAGTGTAGCTGTTGGAGCTATCATAATAATAAAAAGTGAGTATGGCAAATAATGCCTGGAACAGAATAAAAATCGATTGGATTAATATGTCAGTACTATAGGAAAAGGGTGTGATACTGGTCCGCCTAAATAATTGTAGGTGTGGGGCTTCGAGATAACAAGGTTTTCGACACGGAAAATGTTAAGGATAACGATGTGTAACTGCTAATGGAAGAGTTGTTTGCACAAGAAATTTTAAATAAAGAAAATTTCAGACTTACTTATGATCCATACACATAGCGTAAAGACGAATAATCCTGGCGAAGCGTTTTTCTGGGTCAAGGAGTAAATGTTCTTTCCGACATAACCATTGTATATAATAGTACAGAACCTAGAAGCGAAAAAGAATTATTCGTACAAAGTCTTAAATAATTGTGGGTATAGTAAATGAAATTGATGGACCTACTTTATTAGAAGGTTTCTTAAGGAAGAATGAAGACTGACTATGACAGATCATTGGTTCGTTCATTGAAATATTAACGTTGGGGTCAGCACCAAACTGGATGAGTGTCAGGGATAGATCATAAATGTAGTCTAGGTCTGCAGGGTTCCGAGCGCTAAGTACTAACTCAAGAAGCGAAAGAAGAATATGCTGCGTTCGAGATGAAAACCGGACGTTTGGATCCAGATCGTGTCTTAGTAATACCTCTAACAGTTGACGGATGAAGGCTAGATACAAATTTAAGTTAAAAAGAAAATACAATTACTACTTCCATACAAACATCTTAGTTGCCGTCAGTAGTAAATCCTTACAAAAGCTTAAGTCCTTTTCTTCCGATTGCGTTAGACCCATGTATCCTGAACAAACGAAATAGAAAACGTATTCATTTATGCATCATTTTGCGAATTGTAATGGTACTAATTAATTTCCCATCATGCTCTTCTAACCTCCAGCAACAAACATTAAAACGTGAAGAGGAGTTAAATTTGTTCGGGAAGAGCAGTTTGGATTAGCTCCGTGCTTGAGAAGGATTCGGACACAGTTTAAATAGAAAACCTAAATAAATTCAAACAAACGTAGGTAAGTTTGATATATTCATTTGAATACTCCTATATATTTTTGTCTTTATATACCTTCATGTTGTGAGTAAAGTTGAATAAGAGATCTTTATTAATTAAAGGGACAAGACAAACCATAAGAGGAACACTTCCATCACGGCCATTCATATTCGGATCGCCTAGTTAATCATAATCAACTTCATACATTCGAAAAAACTTTATGCGTCATACTATTGAGGAATCTGTCTTGCACGATACTTACCTCCCTCTTGAAGTAACATGGACAGTAATTCATAACGAAATTCGAAATCACGAACCTGTCAATTTGCCGCCAAAAAAAGTCATTAGCAAATTTTCTGATAGTTTCATATGAGCATTTTTTTGTGTTCAAAACATCATACTTACATGTCTTAAAACACAAGCTAAAGCAGAATTTCCTGGCTGATTAATGCTGGGTCTTCCACCTTGCTGTAACATGAATCTAACTATGTGGAGCATGTCCCACTTTGACCAAGGAATGTAGTCTTGATCTATTCCAAAGCGAGCCTCCTCCAGCGCATACCTGTCAAAACAGTTTTTTGTCAAGAATATTCTCGTTTGCGCAAAATCTCAGCGCAATTGCATCGAAAAATGATACGTGATGATAATGTAACTTATCGTACCTAACAATTAATGCATGAAGAGGGGTATTGCCTAAACTATCGGGCTCATTAATTAGTTCTCTCAGTCCATGATCTAGAAGAATTTTTGTAGCGGCTAGTGCATCCTCTGACGACTTCTTTCCAAGGAGAAATAGTACATGTAAGCAAGTCATTTGTTGCGTCGCCGTCCTTACGTTAGTCTCTGCACCCACTTGGAGTAACTTTTCAACAAACTTAACATCGTGTAAAACAGCCTGGAAGAAATTAGAAGCAATGTTCACACGTTATTTATCCATACACTGGTCATGTTAACAATGGAATGTTTTTTGCGTTTTCTTGGATTTCTTACATAGTGAATTGGGTAATATTCATCATAACATAGATTTATCTCGTCCCCGCGTTGAGAAATAAGAAACTGTACACAGTTCCAAGCTCCTGAATTCATACCAGCACATTATTTTTTTGTGTGGCTAAACATGAAAAAGCAGTATTTTCACATAATATTTCAAACAGCATTTTACCTCTTTCACAGGCCAAATGTAAAAGTGGTCTTTTTCTTTGCCAATGGGCAAGAAGCCATGTCTCGTCACCTCTTTGCATCAACATTCCTAAAATCTCGGCTTGATCTCCGTCAATTGCATAATGAATTGCGTTTTGCAACTTGTCCGATGTCCTATCTAGCGATGGAGTTGTGTCATCCACTGGACGAATTTTCGATCGCTCTTCACAGTTGACATTATGATTAGCTGCAGGCCAACACATTCTCCCTTCCAAATCTACTCTGGCCCCATTTTTCAGTAACATGTCGACAATATCGTTGAAACCTCGGAGGCAAGCGATGTGGAGGGGGAGCGAGCATGCCCCTCTGTTGATGTCTAAACTGTGACTGCGATTGAGAATCCATTTCACTATCTCCACGTTATTCACGCCCACACATTTTTGTAAGACATTGTACCCAGAAGAATCGTATATCGCGAGGATATTTTCATTCTGGAAAAAAAGGATTTCATGTTTAGCATTGATGCTGATCAGAATAAGGGAAAAGATTAAATGGCTACTTATCGGGATGCATACCTTTGGAATTCGCGTAAGAAGACCCTCAATTTTCTGCACGGAAACCCTCGGGTTGGCTTTGAGAACGTCAAACAGCTCATAAATGAGCTCCCTTGTCATATCAGAGACCTTTTGATGGCTGGAGTTAATATTTATCAGCCCCCCAGCCGATGACTGGAGCACATGGCTGAGCGATCCCCCCATCGTAGCAAACAAAATCGTTTCTAACTGTACCAATTCGTCACTTCAAAACACCTCATGAACACAAGTTTTCGATCACTTCATTAAAAATTGTTACAAATTATGATGAACCACAAACAGCTTATCTTGCAGAATTACGCTCAAACCGTTCCTACATTGCGTTAAACAACACATTCTCTTCTCCAAAGAACGGAAATGTTCTCAGAAAACGAAGTCTGTCTATTTGTCTACCTGCGAAACTGTTCAAGTTGCATATATTGAGAACTACATTGTACAAACTGCATATTGCTGCAATTTTGCATTGCAACAAATGGCACAGACAATCTTCCTACTATTTTGTCTAGCCTGTCCGTCCTACTCATCCAGATTGGTGTTCACTTGACAAACTCTTCATCGCAAAACCACATTTACACCTATCATAAATATTTATATATCTGGTCGGATATTGTAATAAATTCCAAAACTTCAACTATTCTACATGGCTGAGGTGTACAATTTAAAATGTAATGAGACCGTGGCGTGTGTTCTCATCACATCACTAGAAGTGACCAGCCGTTATCGTTCATAACAAACTCATCAATTCCCTTCTCTAGGACTTTTCTGTTAAACTTGTTTCACCATACAAAATTGATAACCTCTAGCCATATTTTGTGCATATACTTAAAACTCCATAATGTTTGCGCACACACATTTTAACTTTCCATGTTTACTTTTACTTTGTAATCGTCATTATCTTGTTTATTATTGAGTTTTGCACCTCACAATTCACAAAATCTGTCTCGGTTCACACTCACAATTACTTAAACAGGTCAACTAGCTGTTGTTTTGGTCGATACACAAGTGTACTGTTTTTGTATGGTGTGTCTATGTAAATGATAATGTTTGATAATAAAAAAGGGATGCCATAAAAAAGTCCAGAGACACTTGTCTTTTTCCTGAGAGAAATTGTCCTCTTTGCAAAAAATAGTAAATTACACTACCCCTCCATCCTCTTTTCCTCCAAATGCACTCCCAACAGCTGAGCAAAAGATATATTCCATATAGATCATCCTTTTCCCCCATGCCCATACATTAAGGGAAGTCTACACAAGGATCTCGTCTTTTGGGCACCACCAAACAAACCCATCACCAGCCAATATGTATGCGCTCGTCATGAACATTGTCCTTTTTATGCTTTGTTGCCTTGTGCGAAAAAAATAGCAATCGCTTCGTAAACCCAGTAGCACCATAAGGGCAACCAGCGTTAGGTTGCTTATGATGACGTTATAGTTTAAGTGGACCTGACAATGATAATGTGCACTTTGCACACACAAAGTGGAAATAATCATAGTCAATGTGGGGATCTTGGTGAGATCGTATAATGCAGAGGGATACTCACATAAAACGCAAGCACCTCCTTCTTACTTGCTTCCATTTCTTTTTTCACTCTATATTTTGGTATCCCCAATGTAAATGGAAATAGTACTAAAAAAATAAAATAATAGTCCAATACTATATTATGTGCACACATACCCATCCACGAACACACGCAAGAATGATGAAGAATGAAGAAACTACGCATGATTTTTTCAGAGTTGTTTGGTTATATGCAAGGAAGTTTTGAAACTATTTATTTTCGCATATGCAAACGTTCCTCACTTCATGGGATATGAAGAACAATCAGTAATTTGTGTGGAGAATATGATTTGCGTCATGACTAAGGTAAGGTTTTTTGCTGGATTTGAAATAGGGGATGGTTTTCGCCTTTGTTGTAAATAGGAGTCTTATCGTGTTGAAAATGGTCTTGGTGTGTCGACATTTTTGTTTCCAAAACAAGTTCGTCTTTTATCTGCCTACATGTTTTGTTTCATGCTTGAGAACAGTTGCTTGAATCAAGTCATACCTAATACAAAGTCAACTTTCAGACAGTCATAGCAGGTAAAAAAACAGTGTGGGATAAGATATGATGATGGTGTAGTTAAACTTTTTAAAATTGTATGAAGTCGCATAAAACTTATTATAAAAAAACGCATGTATTCTCCCTGGTCTTGTTTGAAAAAAGACTTCTTGGAGTGATCTTGGCCAAAATGACAGAGTCAACTTATTTGACGATGACGATCTTTTAAATGTAAATGACATGAACTTTTAATATAGCTTAATATTTTGCGCAACCGGTTTTATAAAAAATTCACCATTTCGCTGATATGATTTGCCTTTTAGGCGATATCTCATTTATTGGGATTCTAGCACGTTGTTAATATGTTGTTCGCGAAAAACGGGTAGGAGGCTAATGTCAATGGAATCTTTTCAAGATGATAGAGTCATTGATTTGATTTTTTTCTAAAGCGTTGCCAATAAGCTTAATAGCTTTTTAAAACCAGTTATTTGAATTGGTACCAGGCTGTCTAATGAAGCTTTTAGTGGAGAGGGTCTTCCTGAGCTGGCATACTGAGCTAAAAGTGTCATAAAGAAATAACGCCCACGTCATTCATACATCATAGCACTTATTCAACTGTAATTTGCTTTTCTGCACCGAAATAGTAAAGTTCATCTCACTCCATAACTTCTGATCAACCAACTGTGACGCTACAATAGACGAAGGACGCACAAACATCAAGCTTAGAATCAAAATCAAAGTTTTCTCAACAATGGACGTGGGATGCACATGAAGCCTTGTGAAATATTTTTAATTTGACTGTTAGCAAATACATATCCATATACACAGTAACAAAGGGTTTTTGTTGATAAAGGTTTCGTGTGCAAAGCCAAAGAAGCTCACTTCTTTCATGAATTGTGTCATCAGCGTCACTACTCCATGCAGATCTCGACGGTTGAGATTCTTCTAGGCTTCCTCCTCCTACGTCCAAAAGTAATGTGCACGTGCACCTCGTGACTATCCGGTCTAACTCTCTAGATCCTTCGTAAAAAAGACTTTCCTGTGCTACCACTTAATTCAATTTTCCCCCTAATCACTAATTCAATTCCGTGCCTGGAAAGCTAGCCTTTCTTCTTCACCTTTCTTTCCATTTACTCTTCTGAATGTATCCACTGTTAAAATGGATTTTTGTGCGGACTTCCTTTTCATGTTTGGCAGGATTTTCGCACATTAGCTTCCATCGATATAATGAAACACTGAAATTTTCATGAATTCCATTTTTACTTGACCACTGCCATGGATGAGAGTTCTCGCAAGTTGACTACTGCTAAATATCATGCCTTTTTCTCTGACTACATGCAAAAGTATCGCGAAGATATGTCGGCAAATACTTTCTGTGCTTGAGAGAGTAGCATCCTCACCGTTTTACTTTTGACTGTACCTTTTTCCACTGTTTAGTACAAGCAGCAACCGTAAAATAGGAAATGTTTTTTTTTACAATAATGATCTTGTTACAGCTAGTTGGCTGGATATATTGCATACATACATGTACCAAGCTGATATGAACTTGACTATATAGGTATATATGGTTTTCATTTTGGTGCATTGGACTTTTTACACTAAAGTTTTCTTCGTGATTCATATTTCATGCATGTTGGCCATGTATTTTGATACATGTTTTTAGCAGATTTTTTTTTGTGTTCAAGGTGTTTTTAAACCCACCGCTGCATTGAATTCTTCTTTGAGCAGGAGCAATGCTTATAAAAGTGTATTGCCTAAAACATTATCTTTTTTAGTTATATTTATGATTATTGATTACACTCTACTATGATTCATAGTCACATTACACATTACATCCTGTTTAACTAGGGATTTATGTTGAACTTTTTTCCTTTGGTAATTTAAGTAGCGAAATATATTTAAACAGTTTTTTTGTACATTTTATACTGACCATTAAATGTTCTACTTTTCATAACCGGAATTCCAGTGATTAATCAAACTTTTGCGTTTTTCTGTGATTAACGGGTTTTCTTCGTACAAGAAAGTTTTCAGGGGATATTTTTAGTTTTATTTTTTTCCGGTGGTACAGCAATATAGGAGTTAATCATTGTGTCAACTTTGCCACACTGATCCTTTTAGAATACAAAGTAATTAGGTGAGGAGCCTATTCCAAATAGAACAGTCGCCTTATACCCGAAAATTAGTAGACATTTATTTTTACGACCCAAGAATATCTGCATCATAACAATACTGATACTTACACTATATAGGTACTCCGAAACTGGAACTGCTTGCTAAACAGTTATGAGAGAAAAAACAATAGCAAAACTGTCTGTGTTGAACATTCGACTGATATTTTAAAATCAACGTAATCTGTTACAAGTTTTTGCTACGAGTTTTGTATGCAGATGAAAAAAGGCTAAAACATATTTATTCAGACACATTTTAGCTTTCACACAAACAATTACTTTATGCATAGAAAGTTGTTTTTAAAACTACGGCAAAGATCCTTTGGGATAGGGAGTGTTAATTAGATTCTACCTATTCATAACTGTCACAACAAAACAAAAACAATGAGTGACATAAGTAGTAGCAGTGATACGAGTATAGCTTCTGCAATAAACACGAATGGATCTCCTGGGTCAAAGCCTGCAAGTATGAGTGAGCATTTTTCTTCTGTAACATTTCGTGCAGAAATTTATGGAGTCTGATTTTCAATTGTTTTCGGTTTTCAGTTGATAAAAACAATTTGAGGCTCAACCTAGAGCCAACATACTTTCCAGCCATTGATGGGGATGGTACATCAGCGGGACTTGCTCCTTTGGAGAAGCCTGTGCTGAAGGCTTCTCCAATAACTGAGATGAAGATTCCACCAAGTAGTAGTGCAAGTAGTATTAAAAGTGCGAGTTCCACTTCGAAACCTAATCTCATGCTTTCGCAAGGTGCAAGAAGACTACCAACCTCGGTTTCTACTAGTCAAATGTAAAGAAAAAAAAATTGAAGGCGTTGATTTTTTTTCGAGTGATCTATATCCTATTGATTGATCCTTCGTGTATTGATTTTGTTGGCGCAGAGATAAATTCAGAGTAGACTCTGGGCTTCAAGGGAGTTCAGGAAAGCTTAAGATCTCGCCCGAGTTAACGTTTGATTTCACTGCTGAGGACTTGGAGGATGAAGGAGAAATCGGTCGAGGTGCATATGGCACTGTGCAGAAGATGATTCACATAAAATCGCAAACGCTTATTGCTGTCAAGGTCAGTAAAAGTAATGTGGGGAAGAAAAAGATGAAGAGCTGGCATATCATTGACTCATTCCTGTTTTGTCTTTTGATTCTTGCAGAGGATTCGTTGCACTGTTGATGAAAGAGAACAGAAAAAGTTAATGATGGATTTAGAGGTAAACCTGGTAAACAAAAAATCTGCTTTTACTGTTGAAGTTTGGAGTGAAATATGCGGCCACAGTCATACATTGATTTGATTGATATTAAAATAGGTGGTCATGAAATCCAATTCCTGCCCATTCATCGTCCAGTTTTTTGGAGCTATTTTCAAAGAGGGTGACTGCTGGATTTGTATGGAACTAATGGATGCAAGCTTAGATAAATTCTACAAATACGTATATCGAAAGATGAATCAGCGAATGCCTGAAAATATTATTGGAAAAATTGCTTTAGCTGTAAGATAGTACAAAATACTTACTCGATAACTGATATCTGTCAGAGAACGTGGGTGAAAATCGTTAAAATGAAAAACAAAACTTGTTTTGTTTCTTCTGCAGACTGTTCAAGCTTTGACCTACTTAAAGGATCAGTTAAAGATTATTCATCGAGATGTGAAACCATCAAATATTTTACTGGATCGCGAAGGAAATATAAAACTATGTGATTTTGGAATTTCGGGGCAGCTCGTAGACTCAATTGCCCAGTCAAGAGATGCTGGTTGTAGGCCGTACATGGCGGTAATAATCCACGCTATTTTCTCCTTTCGTGAAGGTTTCGTTACATTTTGTGATGATGTTAAATACAACCTTCTCTTTTCATCTGTCGTTTTTACATAGCCGGAAAGAATCGACCCGAACACGTTGAAAGGATACGACATTCGATCTGATGTGTGGTCTCTGGGTATCACACTCTATGAAATTTCCACGGGCAAATTCCCATACCCCAAATGGAATTCAATTTTCGAACAACTATGCCAAGTCGTTCAAGGGGATCCTCCTCAGTTGTCGCCGTCTAATAATGGATTTTCCTTTTCGAATGAATTTGTAACCTTTGTCAATACATGGTGAGTCAAAATCCGAGCATCAGTACAACATGAACCTATTAAAACGACATCTCATTATACCGCGTTCCCATTTTTGTTTCCAGTCTGATAAAGGATCAACTCCAACGTCCAAAATATACTCGACTTCTTCAGCATCCATTCCTTATCCGATCGGCGAACGAGGTGGTCGATGTGAAGGGTTACTTCTCGTACGTGTTTGATTCGATGGGACCATGTCTACAACAACGACTGGAGGACCTTACACTTCTCGACGACTATTAAATATGGCTCCCTCCTTATTCTGTTTTAATTATGTTCCTTCGATTTTTTGCAGAACGACATGAAAAACAAAATGAGATTCACACGCATCCTCAAATATACTGTCTTTTAAAATACATTCGCATGTTGCTCTGCATTCTATTATGTTATTTTCTTGCGAAACAGTTTCAATTGATATACCTCTATGCAAACAAACAATATGTTACTTCAAGCTTATACACAATGAAATCCGGGGCGAAGATCAATAAAATATTATATCCAAATGGATCCATCACTGGTCGATAAATTCACGTTTATTTTCGGTACTCACGTAAAGCTATGGACTAAAAATGGTAAATAATTATTATTAAGTGAAGCAGTAAGAAGTACTCAAAACAACTACATTAAAAATTATTCTACAGTGCAAGTGCTTTATCAGACAGTGCACTTAAATAATATCTTTTCAATATCAACTAAAAATATTTCCTCCTGGAGAGATGTCTCGTTAATGGCCATGGCCATAACCTCGAATATTGGATTGCGCTTGGGCTGCCGCGGAAGCTGCTTTATTGGCAGCGTTCTACGGTAAATAAAACAGTTAAAGTTTAAGCAAGAGCTAAAGAGAGATCGGTCCAATCCATACAAATTAATGATTAGTTTTACCTGAGCTGCGGCCAGATCAGCTAATGCTGCTTGTTGCTTTCCAGCGAGGGCTTGGGCGTTCTGTTGAGCTTGGTATGCCATTTGAGCTTGGGCGGCTTGAACGGCTAAGTTAATTAAAAAACGAAATCGTTAGGAAAACGGCACCGTTAGAAGTTGACAAATTCAAGACTTTTACCTTGCACTGCATGCAATGCGGCTGCAGCTTGCGCTGCATGGTTTTGGGCAGCCTATTTACGGGCAAATCATTTTGAATAAGATTTACTAATCATTTGAAAGTTACTGTATGAAAAATGATTATAAACCTGGGCTAACGATGCAAGGGCTTGAGCTTGTTGAACTGCTTGCACTTTAGTGGATTCCACGGCTTGTGTTGCCTAAAAGTTAATAGGTGTAGAGGGCATGAAATAATTCTGATCAGTTTCAATCGCCAATACGTGTTAGTCTTGGTACCTGGGCTACTTGCGCTGCAAGAGTGCTTTCAGCTTGTGCTGCGGCTTGGGCCCTGGTTTAATATAAGAGAAAGGGCATATATCATAAAACATCAAAATAATTTGGAGTTGGTGTACACAGAAAACTTACGATTGCGCTGCCTGTAGAAGTTGCGAACATGAAAAGGCTCATTAAAATCATAAGACATAAGATAATTAAAACTTATTTTCCCTTTAACGATGTAATGATTTAGAGTATGAATTAAATAGATTTATAGTGATAGTATAAGAATGGATCCTTTCCTGTGTGATTTGGGCTGCCTGGGCCTGTTTGGCAGCAACAATGGCTTGCGCTTGTTGGGCAGCTTGGCTGGCTTGGGCCGCAAGTGTTGCAGTTGCCTGTTGGGCTGCTTGATAAGCTGCACTTTGTTGGGCGGCTTGAGCTGCTTTTGCTTGATTTGCAGCCTATTACATAAGACAACGTCATTAAATTTAATTTGTTGAAGGCTAAATAATTTAATTTGAAATCTGAAGGCACTGCGTGTAGTCTCCAGTAATGTGTCTTCAGAAGACCGCTTACTTGTTGAGCTATAGCAGCTGCTCCTCCAGTTCCATACCCACCGCCACCTCCACCATAACCACCACCACCTCCATAGCCTCCACCAATTCCAAATCCTCTCTTTCCTCTTTTCGGATCCTCATCGGTTTCACCTTTCACACTCTTTGGCTCACTTGTTCTCGAAGCAGGCTTCACTTCATTTGTCGCCGCAGTTTCCGAATCTCGCTTATCCGAGGTTTCCTTTGATGACATGCTAACCGCTACGATTTAGTCACAATTTATAATTTTCGTTTGCAGAAAAGCTCTTTTTTCTTTTTAGCAACTTTCCAATTTTATTGAAACTTACCCAAACACGATAGCAAAACAACGAAACTCACAGAAATATTCATTTTCAAGCTGAAAATTCAACAATTAAGCAAACCGATGTAGTCATACAACCATTAAAACAATTATGAAGTAACGCAGGGGTCGTATACTCTTACTTATATATGCGTGAAAATTCTACTCACAGATTCGTATACATTCTTTTATAAGCGTATCAATTTGTTTGCGTTTCAGCTAAATAATAGACATATTATTTAACCGGTGACATAATGAGTTCATTGAATGGCAAGGGTCTCATTTCATCAGAACTATTTTCGAGCTCACAAATAATTCTCGAGATTAGTTTTAAGAAAAAACAGCGATCATCGCAAGTGTGTCGTCGTGCAAAAAGCCAACAAGGCACCATGCGTAACCGTTTCGAACAAAGAAATGCAAATTGTGCATTTCAGTGATGCATTGAACGGCAAGCACATGCATGGTCTGAAACTAGTGTAAACTGTGTTTCTTCGTTGTTCGTCTATTATTTTCGACTCAGTGAAAAGAAGTGGGAAAGAAAAGGATTACGTCTGCTCTGCTGTGTATTGTTTCCGTTTTTAAGCAAATGTATGTAAAGTTTGTATGGAATAAAATTCAACAAGACATTAATAGGGGAACCACCGTTAAAAAGAAAGTGAGAGTTTGCTTCAGGTGCAGTTTCACTTTTGGCCATGTTTTTCGTGAGGTTCAGTATGACAGTTCGGGAGTCGTAACAGCATAGTCGTAGATGATGAATCAATGTGGGATTGTAGAAGATTACGTAATATTATTTTGTTGGGCAATAATTTAACTTTTCTGCCTTTTTCTTTCTGTGAAGAAATGGGTTGAAAAGGTTGCAAAGCTTCTGAAAATTGAGTACGAAATTTAAAGCTTTAAAAGTCCCACAAATATGATAGCATTACGTTTTTTTTAAAAGGTCACGCAAAATAATGATTCATGCAAAAGTTGCAAGGTAATACTCAGGGTGGCAAAATCCAAATTGGAATTGGAACAGAATAGAATGTTATAAAAATGTTACGATACATCACAGCCTTCTACATTCTAAATACTTGCAATCCGAACTAAATTAATGAGCAAAATCGTGAAAAAAACCCTCAGAAATGAAAAGTGGACAATGTCAAGCTCTGTTACGATGCATCACAGCCTTCTACATTCTAAATACTTGCAATCCGAACTAAATTAATGAGCAAAATCGTGAAAAAAACCCTCAGAAATGAAAAGTGGACAATGTCAAGCTCTGTTTCAATTTAAAAATTTTTCAGGTAATACTACGCTGATACAGGCGTTATGTCGTCATTCGGAATATTAAATTTTATAAACAGTGAATGTTAATATTTGATGTAATTTGAATGAAGTGAACCCGTGACAAGTAATAAAAAAATTCCAACAGCACCCAGTATCCATCTAAGTACTCACCCATGTCAAAGTACTAACCGGGCCCAAAGTTGGTTGACTTCAGTGATCGGACGAGAACTGGTAAATTCTTCAATGTGGTATGGCCCTTGGCAAGAAGATAAAACAAGCAACACAAATTTCTAAAACTTGCAGCGAGCGAAGTCTTATAGGACTTCGGATCTGGCTCAGGAACTAGGACTAGACAAATTTGCTTTCTTCACCCAAAGCCTTACAAATTTACGAATTAGCATAATTGTGATAAAAGTTTTGCATAAACATATTTTGACAAACGGAAAAATGAAAACTTGGCTGATTCCAGAAAGCCTATTGAAAAGCATGCGTTTTTAAAATAATCTTATTGCATCGTAGTTATCGTAGCATTAACTGCTGGCGTGTAACTGAATTATTTTTTTTGCAGACTTTGTGCATAAGCAAATCTGAGAATGAGGGCCGCTGTTTTGAACCAATATCCCAACACTGCAAAATTAGATCAAAGTTTTCTTTCGTCATGTTTTGGGCTGCTCCAGTCGCATTCCTCCCTCAACTAGGGATATGAAAGTTGGACTCAATGAGAATCCACCATACGGCATATCACCCAAAGAGTGCATTTCCCATAAGGTAACCCCAAACGACCAAACGTCTGACTTTTCACTGAACATCATGTTTCGCAACGTCTCAGGTGACATCCATCTCCAAGGCAATGGCTCAGTTTGAGTTTTCAAGTAAATTGAATATGCGTGTAGGTTCCTAGACAAACCAAAATCGCACAGTTTTGCAGTTTTTTGACGATCCAGCAGAAGATTTCTCGTTGCTAAATCCCCATGGACAATCTAAAAACTTGTGAACTTGAAGTATTTATCTCTGAATAATATGAATATGATGCATACAGGAGTTACAGTATAAGTGTACCTTCTTTTGTGTCAAATGTTCCATTGCACAAGTTATCTCGTATGCCCATCTCCTCAAATCCTCATCTAATTCTGGAGACAATCTGCCCTCTAAGTTTTCAAAGCGGGATTCGACTTTTCTTTCATTGATTTCTAAAGTGTCTTTGTTTTAAATGTTGATGTAGTGAGCCTGCGTCACAATACTCCAAGAAAAGATAAGCTTGTCCTACTAGTCGCAACTTTCTCGAAAACACTCCGAGTAGACTCACTATGTGTTTATGCTTTCCTAAGTGTGACAAGGTCTTTGCTTCCTTTATCAACCCTTTTAGAACGATCACATTCTGCTGACCTGATATTGAACCTTTTTTAATTGCATAAGATTTCACAGCAGACGAAATGCATGTTCCGCCCACGCCCTTTACTTCTCCCGTGTAGAGAAATGTTCCAGAATCTCCGCGTCCAATAGTACTTTCTGTATCTAAATCCCCATGCCGAAAAATTAATACACTTACCCTGATATTCAATATTTATTAGGACTTAGGACCCAAAATACAAGAAATCGTACCTATTTGAAATGATATCGGCGACAATTCCAACTTTTTGTCAATTATTAGTTTTTCATAGCATTCTATATTTCCACCATCGAGTATTTCGCGAATAATTTCGCTGCTGAGGTAGGGCTTTCTTTGATAGTTGAGAATCAAAATTGCAACTATCCCACTTCCAATGATTGCAAATGTGGTCACCATGGATACCGTCAGATACAGTCACGATTACTCTCTACTTCCTTTGGACCATCCTTGGTCGATATCCGCTTTTGACGTTCTGCTTGAAATTGCTTTACCACAACTGAAAATACATATACTTATATCTGTAGCAGATGAATTTGTCTGAGTTTGATTTGAAGTTTGCTGCTGTTCATGCTTTACGATATTGTCATGCGGAAAGAAATTTGTCTACCTGATTTAATGTCGTCAATATAAAGTTGTGTTCCGGCTTTGCCTATCCTCAAATTTTCATTTGACATGAAACCAGCCACAAGGAGTCGTCCCATTTTTCAAATGACAACTGTCTTCATATGCCGTATTCATGATAACCATTTTGTTCATTACTACCGCCCACTTATTCATTGTTTTCATATCCCTTTGAATACCTGCACATCCTTGCAAGTTCAACTGGTATAGGATCGCCCTACTAAAGTTTCGCTTTTGGAATTCAAAAGTTGTCGAAAGAATGGCAGTCATTTCTTCAAAAAGTTGCGCTGTTTGTTGCGCAGCATTATACGCCCCATCTTCTACAATTCCTGAAGCAGAAAAATGAACTTTAATGACAAACGTGTCCATGGTTTAAACTGACTGAAAGCTATTAGAGGGTGGGCAGGGAAAAATTTAGATTCATAATTATTGAAGTTGTACGATTCAGCCAAGTGTATTATAAAAAATGAATCGACCACAACGCCAAATTTAGCCCTAGGGAAAATTCGTGAGACTTTTGCTGATAAACGGATTCAAAGCCGCCGTAACGGGATCTATAGTATGGCGCATTGCCTATATGATCCCTCTCATTTCGACAATTTAGATGCTCGAAACAGTTAGCCCAATCAAATAGTAGAACTTTGATGATATCCTGCTGAAGACTTGTTGCTGCTGTAATATCCCTTATTATCATGTCCGGTGTTGGTCTATCCGTTTCTTCCGCCATAACCGACACAAAAATTTTGATCTTCAGAGTTGACCAAACACTGTGTCTGGCAAAGTCACTTACATACCAAGTTTGATTAGATGAGAGGGATACCAAAATTGTTCTAAACTGGTTAGTTAGCCTGTCGATGTGTTGGAAAACGTGTTCACTATACGAAACTGATACGCCAAAATGATCCGAGTTGAATACCACTGAGGTACCTATCCATTCATCATTAATGTTGAAAAAATTCACGTCTGACTTGTTGCTCGTTGACGAAACTGCTTGCACAATATACCGGGGATTTTTCGTATTTGCAATTGTTTCCAAAATTTTCTCGTTAAAGGAGTAAGAGTCATTTTCAAAATGGATTCGTAGGTGTCCCCAGTTTGGTATCTGGATCATTTTCTTTGTATTGAAAGTTACCTATAAGAACGTCCACTCGAATTCGTGAAACTGGAAACTTGTTTGCTCTTTCCACGTACTGAAACACAACCTGATTGTACTTCTTAAAAGCTAAGCTTTCTAAAAATCGGAGACTGCTCTGACAGTTTCTGGAATAGAAAATAAATCCGCACGTGAGAATCAAGTCCTAGTCGCGAGGAACGCTGAACAGTAATCTATTGCAGGCATTAATATCGTGGCGAATCAAGGTAAATGCTTCCGGTTCGATTCGAGTATCTCCGTAGTCTAGTAGTATGGACGAAACTGTAAGCGGGAACATTTCGTTGACGATTTTTGCATAGCTGAGCAATCCTATGATATCCCCACTAATGTCTGCCTTGGGAGTTATACCAAGCCATAGGCTCAGTGGTATGCGGTTTCCTTTTGTTTGGTTATTGTATAGAGCCACACTTTCAAGCAGTTGACGTGGTTGCTGAAAATTAGAAGCATAAAATATATACCCGTAGTGGGGTTAGCACGGACAGAATATATAACTCACTGATGTTTGAGACTTACCGTTCTTTACAATTTCTACTTTGAGTAAGAATTTGTTGAAGGCATTCAGAAAAGTTTCGCTGAAGTTCTTGCTCTTCAGCTTCAAGTTGGAATGAGATGTCACTAGCTTATAAAGATCTTCAGGAAGTATATCAACGACGATGGTATTATCATATGGTATATCGTTACGGTTACATTTCCATGTCCTCCTCTTGGAGGTGCCATTTCTTGACACCTCCAAGTCCAGAATATGTTGAGCTTAACTTTCAATTGCAAACTTCGGATTTAGAGTGTAAGTCTTTTGACTGTTATTAATTAAGAGTTTTTCAGGGCATTTCAACCCTGGGACAATGTTATCAAGCTGTCGAAGTTTTCGCACGTATGGCAATGCCTTCTGGATGTCCTTAAGGAGTGAGCTTGTGTTGTGAAATAAATAAAACACTGGAGTTTCCGCTTGAGGATGGAGTTGCTGAGGAAACAAAATTTGATCACGGCAATTTTGAACGTTGAAAATGAAGCCACACTGGAATGTGCCGTTGCTCTGTTCTTGGCAGGTTTGAAGGGATCTCGCCATTCGGGACTCGAACAACGGACCGACAGGCTGCGAGGTGTAGTCTAGAAGTACAGAAGATATTATGTTTTCATAGTCTTTTGTTATGTCAAGAACAAATGCTAGAAATGTGTTGAGTTTTTCTTGCTGCAATCCTCCTGGATAAAATGACAAACGTACTTGGAGAGGTTTTCTCGAGGCGTGATTGAGTCTGGAGGCTTTAGCAATTACTGGACGTACTTTACTCATTTCTTCAGTAGCTGGAAATGTATCATATCACCCCTATTATCAATTAACCAAAATGTGTGACAGTATGAAGTATGGACATGGTTAGTTACAGTGTATGCAGTTAAGTTGAATCAGGAAGACCGAAAATTTGTCCAGGAATGTCGCATTTCGCGTTGTCTCTTCAACACTTTCTGAAAATAGACTCCCAGAGATATCAAGAATTTGATCAAGGTCATAGGGATGTACAGCGAGGAATGGAGTTAGTCTCCGAGGTTTGTTGGAGCGCAAGCTAGCACTCTGCGAATTTGATGAAATTTTGTTCAAAATTTTTTTATGAAATCGCTATCCGAAAATTTGGTGAAATTTGATTAAAAAAAAACGTACAGTACAACTTGTAACATATAAAAGACCAATAAATCCTAAAAAGTAGAAAATCGAACTTTTCTTAATGCCCATATTGACGGTTTGTGAGAAAGTTTTACAGTCTAACAATATTGAAATTGATTTGGTAAATGCACGCTTTTGTGAAGAGAATATGAAAATCAGTGTTTTGATTCAATTTGTATGTCATATTGCGAACACCTATTTCTAGCTACGCCGGAAACAGATAAAACCGCTTAATACATGCTAGTAATGTAGTCTCTTTTTAATACACGATGGAAATAATTTTTTTGCCATTCAACGCCTAAAGTCCTCCACATAGATTGTCCATTTTGCAAGTAAATCACCCAAGCTTCCGGCTTCGTCAGTATGAAATGTACCTCTTCTTTTATGTGTCATGTGCTTATAGCTTACGTACCGCAAACGTACAATTCTTCGGTCTTGTTTTGAACATGTGTTACAAAAAGTTTCGATGAGGTAGCGATTCAACTTATTCAAACAACAATGCAGTTGTTGTAAACGTTTCAAAAAAACTGCATGCCTATTCAAAGTAACCGTGTTGTGGCATTGCAAAAATCATAATTAGAAATACTGCGAATAAAGCAATGCTACATGCTACTACTGTCAACTGTAATACATGGATAAAAGTAAAAAGTAAAGCCAAATCGACCGTTTTCATTCACAGTTTCTTTTAGACTTCCATTTCGTCCACTGTCGTTTTCCGTGTGTTTCTTGCTTTTTTGGGAATATTGGATGCAACCTTTACATGATTTGACATTGCATGATTAGCCATCTTCAAAATGCTTGAAACCCTTAGCAATGTTTTCTTGCAGAAACTCAAAGAAAAAGGCCAGACTGGATCAGCTTTAATTCGTATAGATGCATCGGCCTTGGCCTAGTCCAATGTTGTCATTTATCAAATTAGCGTGTTTGATAGAACTGTTCAAGTGGTATTTTCTCTCCTGTACAGTTTTTGCCTTCGTCCCTGGAAACGCTTCTTTTTCAGGTTTTTGGAGATGTGGATGTGATGAGCTTTCATGCTCTGTTGTTATTCGTCTCACGTGATTACCTTACATCGTGATTGGCAATCATGAAGGTTTTCGATAATGACTTGCACTTTCATAATTTTCAAAGATACTGGACAAGAGGCAGGGGACATTTTTTACTTGAAGTCTTTTTATTCAGAACAAGGTGACATTTCGGTTCCTTTCCGTGAACCATCTCGGGAGCAACAAGCTCAAGGAAAGTACTTTTAACTGTATTGCATTTCCATGCAAAATGCATGTAAAATAACATGTTTTAAATCTGGACATGAGCTTGGACTACTATAACCTACGGGCACGGTGATAATACCAAAATGTGCGGAAAAGGTAGGGCTACAACATTACCAAAGAATTTTTCGAACTAATTAGTGCTGGAAGAATCTCTGCCACTTTCATGGCTAACTAGAATCTGTCTAATCCTTTGTAATATGGTGATTGGCAACGAGTAAAAAAATAAATCGTTATAGTCCCTTAACTATAACAAGAATCATAAGCTAACAAATATTTTGAAATATCCTTCATCTTTATTCTGAAGTTGTCTTTTTGGATTCTATCGTACTGTCGTACAAAGAGCTCAGTCGGAGTTTTACAAATGAAATTATTGACTTTTTGTAGTCTTCGTTATTTTGATGTAAGCAATATCCTAACAAGACCTCTTGTTAGTCCTCGAACATACGACAGAACAGTTATTCTTCTTATTATGTAAACGCTTCTATACTGAACTCGTAGAGGTTGGTATGAGCGTAGAACCCTTGATATTTTCTTCCGATTGAATGACTTGTCCCAACCTCCCCAATGTTTCCAATTTTTTAATATTCCGTTTCCCTTTGAGAAAAGATAACCACCGACAAGCAGAAAGAGCGACCAGGCGAAAGAGCACGTTAGTGAGCAAACTATCAGTATCAATAGTACTAAAATATCCATAATTTGTCTGTGCTTAAAAATCATAAAACTTGAAAATACAAACGCTACTGTGCACAAAGCTTGTATTGGAAATAAGTATGGCCCAATGACAGAGTTGAACATTTGTTGTAAAATATAAATAGCTCTATATTCAAGTAATAAAGTGCTCGCGTTACGCAGCTTACTAGATGATCTATATTTTGCTTTTCCAAAAATGAATTCCGAGCATATAAACGGTATATCATAGGCAATATATACTAGAAGAATGTACACATATGCAACAAATACACTTGCATGAAAAACACACGTAACATACATCTCGTAAACTCCAATCGTAACGGTTAATGGCCAGAAAGACGGGCGGCCATGTGGAATCACACTTGCCATAAAAGGCGACAAATCCGGAACGATAAAATGAGCTACAAGATGGATAAGTGGCAGTACACACGTTGCCAAGAGAAACACGGCAAACACAAAATCGGCCAACTTAGTCAACAGGCTGTCTTCAGGATTGTGATTGGGGAAGTAAAAGGCTAGAAGAGAAAAACAAATGATATAAAAGTTCATTTTTTGATAAAAATTTAAATGTACCATGTAGATTGGTACCGTTAATGCGGCGTAGATACAATATATTTGCATTCAAAGCTGTGTGCACATCGTAGAGATTTCGGTTGCAAATAATAAAGCTGAGTATTCCAATACAAAACGCAACTAAACACGTGAAAACAAAAATTGTCTCGTTATGATTCTTATCTCTATGAAAATGATATATCCTGTAGATCAAGAATGAAAACCATATTCCTGGTATCACTGCGTTTAATTCTACAAGAAAGTTTCGTTTCGAAGGGAGTATGAATAGCCTGCTTTTGAAATCCCATACTAAACCAAACACTCCAAACGTGTAAAAAACAGGATTTAGGATTTTTAACGCTAAGTATAATCGTTTGCTTAACATGACTTCAACTGGTTAGGACTTTGAGGATAAAGAAACTCGTCTATGACCGTTGCCTTAATGCTTAAAGTTTCAAATTTTCAGTACCTGGTCGATTGGAACAATATGTGTTTCAAGCTTTTAAAATAGAAAAAGTTTGGAGTCCAAACGATCTACGTAAATTTAACTTCGTATAAGCGTATATTGAACAAAGAATATAAAAGGACTTAGAAGGAAAGTTTAATGTTAGCTACTGTGATTCTTGCATTTTAAAAAACTTGCACGAATGATGTACATGACGACGAAAAATTGAAAAAAAAGTGTGATTGGAAGAGGTAGAGAAAACTATTTACAAGCAATAAAACGCAGTTTTAATAGGTTTGATTATGAACGGATTCGTAAACTTTTAAACAAAACATAAATGTAAATCATAACAATTTCAGAACGAATACATCATCTTACTTACCCTCAAATATGGACAATTTTGTTCTAAAATTGCGATTCGAGGTAGGA